>OX388323.1:694244-927210 GCA_947579605.1 Athripsodes cinereus
ATATACACAGACAAGCCATTTATAAAATATTGTTCATATCAAGATATAAATGTATACTCTTTTGATTGTATTCGAATTATAATTTACACGATCTTTGTGTTTCGAAAGAAGAACTGAATTATATTCAAAGGGGTAAATTTAAAATGAAACGAAGTTTTCACTTTTACACTTTTCAATTTCACACCTTTTCGCGATCATAATTTTTACATACTAAACATTTGTTACAATATACAGTTACGCTATTTCTAAAATAACTAATTTATTTTTTGTATCTTTTCGTTTTATTTCTCTTCATTTCATACTATCTACTCATAATATATTATTATTTATAAGATTACGGCAGCCCGTCCCTTGTGGGACGATTTGTGCCAATCAAATCTACTCATAACGTATTTCTTTGTATCTATGTACCTACTCTAAAATTTGGGTTGGTTGGAAAAGATTGCGCCTTCGCTGTATAAACTCGCCCTCTGTATATTGATTGTAAGTAGATAAGTATTTAATTTTAATGCATTTCTCTACAAAATTGATTGTATTTTGATCAATGTAGAGTAAATAATGAATAAATAACAATACAATAATGTACATACACACCTATAGTAGTGTTGAAGACATATTTATTATTCACTTCCTATGAATTAGATATTATTATCATCTTTAGACAGTTTGTCCTCAGTTTAAGGTTGCTGGGTCAATGGACTAAATATTGGGTCATTTTACATCATGAGACGGATATTAATATTACCTTTGTAGAGGTTAGCTACCTACTCTCCTAGACATAAGTATCTGGGTACCTACTTACTACGATCTAAAATTCGTTCCAAATTCATTAATAAACTCTCACTTCCTCTTACAGGGTTTCCAATCAGGTACTTCTATAATATCTAGCTTATTTAAATTGCACCTAAAAATCATTGCGCTGTTCTGAAAAACTGTCTAAAGATGAACACCCTAAACAGCAGTAGCGGTCTTTACGACGGGCAAAACGGGCAAGCGCCCGGGACCCCACGTAATAGATTGAAGATATTGAATTTTTAAAGCTGAAAAAAAGCGGTATTTTTAGCCATTTTTGTTTCCAAATTCGTGTATATAAATTAAAAGATCGTGAATTTTCTCAACTTATTCTACCAAATTGAAAATTTGACGACGGGAATTTTTTAAAATTCCTATGAATCCTATGCCACACTGTGTCAGGGGCCCTGCAAAAGCTAGGACCACTACTGTCCTTAAGTAAATGATCTAAATGGCACCTCTGTCCACGTTATCTAAGATTATAATATTGTATATTACATCTCCTCGGATATGCCCATGTTAGCATAATATGAAAAATACACGATTTTTCAATTATTCGACAATTCTAGCAAACAATTTAATCGTTTCATTGTTAGGTACAAAAAAATTATATAAGTAATTCTGTTTGCATTATTTAATAAATACCGTGAATCCGCTGGTTATCTCGTTTGTGAGAGATGTTATTATAGATAGAATATACCTAAATTAATTCATCTCTCGTGATTTTAAATTGGCTTCTGGATGTTAATTCCTAATGCGACGCGAGTCAAGATACTAATGTTGATTAATGAATGTTAAAATAAGTAGAGTAATCTGTTTGTTTCCTTGCATTATGGGAGGGAAATCTTCCCGGTTGTACTAGACAACAAGGTCCTTTATCGACGCTTTATGTTTATGGCAATACACTTGTGAAGTGTGACGTCATCTCGTGTCAACTGTCAAATTTTGCCTCGCTTTCCCATACAAAAGTTGGTGGTTTTTTTAAGTACTTGGTCAAAATAGGACCTTAATACTGAATAAATTTTTGCTTTTGGCCATCTACACTACTACTGGTAATGCAGTACCAATTTTCTAAGAAAATATGTTCCAAAATTACTAGTAATAATCAATAATATTATAATTATGCTCTTTCACTTCATAGCATTAAGATGCTTATGGTCTTTTTTTAACTTACACTTTAGTATGGCTAATCCTACAAAAAAAACAATAAATGTCCTTCAATCCTTGTAACACCAAAATGTTTGGTCGCATTACCAATATTTTCCTTTGAAGTCCTAGTCTTTATAATATAGGTTGATGATTTTAGGACCCAATTTTCTGTGACAAATTATAAACGTTGATAAATGTGAGGCTTGCAATAAGCTACTTGTATCTAGATAGCGTAGTACCAATAGAAAAGTATCTGCGCATCCACATATAATTTAAAGACCTCTGCGCCAGAAGGCCACTAAACAACAAGAAAAAATATTAAATCATCCTCCAGCTAGATGGAAGTCTAAAAAAATACAGATTTCGTTGGTGAAAAGGCGGAATGTGCAATTTTGACAAAGCTTAGTCTTCTTAGAAAAGACACTTAACCTTTGTGAAAGTTAAGTAGCATTCACATTGCTTCACTTTGGATGATCATCCAGAGTGTCAGGGTCAAACCTGTTCATCGAAAGTAAACACGTCTGTTCACATTTGTTCATCCTATGCTTTCACTGCCATGTCTACTTTCTCACTCATGTTCTATGTAGTTTGACGTATTTTCGTATAAAAAAAATTAAACAAATTCAAAAATGAAAAATAACACTTAAAATAAATTAATATAGCTCTCGACTGCATAATAATTTTGTACATGATTCTGACATTCAATACAAATTCAAAGAGAATAAAACAAATAATAAGATGAAACTTGTTTGTGGTCGTTTCAGTGAAATTCATCAAAATTATGACGAGTGGTAATCCTTTCCTCCGTCATCGCTAGTGATCACTATTGATGAAACGCCTGTTCACACCTGTTCATCTTGGAGGATCATCCTGAGTGATCACTGAAAGTGAACGTATGTGAACGACCCTTTAGCGGTGATACAGAGGAAATTCGTTGGTGAAAAGGTTGACTGCATAGTTTCTTGTAACAAAGCCTATTCTTAGAATGAAAAAAGATGTCACCTTATTTACATATTGGACTTGCAGGGCTACTCTTGACACAATCTAAATACGATCTTTATCTAGTCTTGAACTTAATCATACGACGCGCGAAGGGACTATGGTCAAAAATACCGCGCTACCGCTACCGCGAGATTAGAATTGTGGTTTTTATTAGTATTGATGTGAAAAGGATTAAATTTTATTTCCAAAATTTTTAGTATATTTCAACTCATATACTCGTACAACGAGTATAGAAGTACAATTTTCACATCCATAAAACCAACTTTTTAACTGTAGAAATATAATAAAATGTTGTATTGAATAAGGTAATCTATTGTGGTATAAAATAAAATAGTTTTATGGACTTACTGAGTATACACAAGTTAAATTTACAAAAAAAAATTACAACATTAAAAGAATATGAGAAAAACCTAATCTAATGTGTTCACTAACTGGGCTTTCAGCTGACTAACTTTAACTTTAGTATATTTATTATTCTATGCTGACTAATTAGAAAATCTAGCTAAGTTTTGGTTCATAGATTTGTGGCCTGTGAAATATTTACAGATTCCTTCCTGTTCATCTTTATCCCTACAAGTGCTGTAAACTTTCAACTATATCACGAAGATATCACATTTCCAAAACACATTAACATGGATTTTTCTGGAAAAATAAATTATAAAATATAAATAAATAAATAAATGAATGTAGAGATACATACTTAATATCTGCTACAGTATGAACGTATTTTTGACTAATATAGTCACTTCGCGCGTCGTATGATTAAGATTAAGATCGTATTTAGATTTTGACAAGAGTAACCCTACTGAATTTGCAATTTCTACATATATATGAATATATAGAAAACAAACAAAAAAAAATTAGATTGAGTACAAATATAAAAAAGGGAGGGGTAGGGGGACAGGAGAGATGGGTTTTTGGTTACAGAGGTGTGAAAAGTGGAAGCCATATTCTTTGCCGGGAACTCCACAGAAAAATATATTATCTATTTGAATTATTTCTCTTTTCACGAACCAGTATGTTCCAGTTCAAAAGAAAATATTGTCGACTAGTAAATAATAATATCGACAAAATGTATCTAATATAATATAGGTCCGATAGCATCGTACCTCTTTAACGTTTGTAGGTATAGGTTGGTACTACAGTCGATTCCGCTTAATTGGGACAGCCGCTTATTTGGGACAAATCTCAAAGAACAGAAACCAAACCAAGAAACCAATAGTAAATTTATATGTTTAATTGGGACAACATTCCGCTTAATTGGGACAGTGAATTCAAGATCACAGCACATTTATTATGTCACACATATTCTCAAGAAAAAATATGTTCCAAGAATTCTCATTTTTTTTTTTTTTTTTTAAAAAGATATATCTGGGTTTTGTTATAAACCCAAATACACCTTCCACAGTAAGCTAAAAGCTTGTGTCGTGAAAGGGGAGTTTGCCGGCAATTTATAGGTATATACAATTTAATTCGATGGATCGAATTAAATTGTATATACCTAAGTACCCATTTATAATTTTAATTAGGATTTTTTTCTTAAAAGTTTAAATTACATATTTGTAATTTATATGATAATTTATAGGTATTACCAATATGTAATTTACAGTTTCCAAGAGTTTATAAAATAAAAATATTAAAAAAAATATGCATTGTTTAATTTTATGTGTTAATTTTACTGGTTAATGGCCTTAGTTGCCAAAACCAAATAAAAAAAAATGTGAAATTCGCTTAATTGGGACAAAATGCCCAAGTCCCGATGTGTCCCAATTAAGCGGAATCGACTGTATTTCAACTCAAATTGATGTTATGATATTATCGTTCAGTACTCACAACCGTAAACTCATGGCTTGTATATAAATTGCCCGACTGATACCATTCGGGTCAGAACCAGTTGAGTTTGTGACCTAAAGTGTATCAATACTTGTTCAATTTATCAAGTCTGCATGATCCGTCGCCAAGTAAAATAATAATAAAAAAATAAATAAAAACAAAACAAAATAATATCTTCAAAAATTTATTTAAAATTGAATCTAGTGTTGTGCAGTATTGGAGAGCAAGAAATTAGACAAAGACATTAATAATATCGAGTTTTTCTGAAAGTGACCTAATTTTTTAGTAATAGTGTGTATTTTTCAAATGGCTGTGCGGAAAATGTCGCTAATTTCAGCGGTCGTAGTGAATCTGAAAAGAATGTTAAAAAATATGGACAAACTATTAGTAATTTATTTGCTTCTATTGCAATGTGTTTTGGTGAGCTCATATCCATATTACCGGAAGGAAACGGAAGAAGCAGGTGAGATGCCTTTCTAAATTTAAAGTAGTGCCTACTTACTTTTTTTAAGAACTACTACAGTTTCAGTATTGGAAAAAAAAGCAGGAAAATTTGTATCAAAGAATGGAAAAAGCAAGAAAAATTGGTATCGAAGCTGCCTCGCTCTAGAACAGTGTTTTCCAACCTTCTTTATCCCATACCCCACCGTAGTCTTTTCAAAAGTCATATCCTCCACTGGCCTCTTTTTTAATTAAACAGTTGGTAATTTTTCAATAATAATGTGGAAGCGTGGTGCCTCAACTCTGAGGCGTGATGCCTCACCGGTGGGAAACACTGCTCTAGAACTGGTTTAACAAAAATCATGAGATCGTGAGACATTTTCAATTCCCTTGCCAAATTGAACATTTGTCGACGGAGGGGTAGAAATTTCGGTCAATTTCTACTATAGGTTATCCAATAGTATCCAGTTAGAAAATATATATTGATGATCATAGTTGTATTTATTATCATTATCTTTCTCTGTACACTATTACAAGATGTCATGGGGCATCCAGATATGAGATGGGAGAGGGGTACAAAAAATATTTATAATAGAATTTGTATTGGTAATGATTTATTCCTGTACATAGTTGAATTTCATGGCATAATTATGCATTTACATAAAATAGCAATCACTGGACAAGATGCACCCCCTCGCCCACATAAGGCTTCTGTGATATCTTGTTACGGCATACAGTGAAGGATAATAAAAATACATACAACTATGATCATCAATATATATAACCATATATGATAAAACCATAATAACAGATAGACAAATACATCATAATAGACCCGATTTAGTATTACATGATAAACGTAATAAAATAACGTACCTAATCGACATCGCTGTCCCAAATACACATAATATACAAACAACCGTCGCTGAAAAAATACGTAAATATACAGAACTAGCAGGAAAAATAAAAAATATTTGGCATTCTAGGTCCGTTTATATAATACCTTTAGTCATGTCAGCTACAGGGGTAACTCCGAAATCTTTAATAAATAATTTACAAAAATTAGATTTACCGGTTAATTTGTACATTAAAATTCAAAAATCTATTATAATAAACACTTGTAACATTGTAAAAAAGTTTCTGAACACAGATATTTCAGGCACAATGCTGGTATTTTGATCCCGCGTTTTGAGCCTAATCCTTTGATATCCTGTATATCTGGATAGGTGAATTTTTCCCGGCATTAGACTGTTAAGTTTTTGTGTGATCATGACTGATCATATGGAGACTTATCTGGTTGTATAATGCTGAGAAGTGTGGATGGCAATTCTGCCGCCGCGGATAACTGGATACTATTGGATAACCTATAGTAGAAATTGACCGAAATTTCCAGTGCAAGATTAAAAAATCCATGTATTTGATAGCTGTAACAAGAAAAATTTACTTCGCTATTAACCTCCTAGAGAAAATCCTGGGTACCTAATTATTGTCGACTAAGAAAAGTTATTTTATTTATTTATTTATTTATTCCTTCAAAAACACACAACAGACAACAACTATATATAATAATGTACAAGGCAGAAAAAAATAAAACATTTCACTCAGTCGTCATCAAAAAATTTACATTCTTTCAATTTTTATTCAATAATATGAAAAACACAAACACACACGCACACATCAATCATTCGTCTTGCTAGCACACACATACAGTCAAATCCACATTCACACAAAAACACAAATACTTAATTATACAGATACATAATATTGTAATTTACTATTCATCGTAATTTACTATATAAAATGAGGCACTATTGAGACTAAACGGCCTAAATTATTCTAAAATAAAACACCTATTTAGTACTTCCATTGTGATTTTATTATTTTTTCAGCTACCTCTTTAAAAAATAATGCTTGTCTCTGATATGGGTTTCTGTGGTTTCCCCCATAGAGTATAATAATATTATATTAAGTTTCCCCGATATCGTTAAAAAGGTAAATGCTGGAGAGTTTTTTTTTTAAATCTGCCCATAACGATACTCAATTTCAATTTTCACCACTGCCTTGTCACCTCTTTTGTATTGCTATCCAATAACAAATTATGTAATTTGTCACAAATATGTAATTCCTTTCTTCTTCTTCTTCTTTCTGTGCCATGTCAGGTCCTCAAGAAATTAACATGAATTAACATTTAACATGAATTTTCACCAAGAACCGTCGGTCGAAAATATCGACTAAACCGCTTATTATATATAAGGAGCAACAATTTGTCATTTTAAAGATATCTTATTTCAGGAAAGTCTGCCTCTCATGGTCTTTTTTCCCAGAAGACTTTAATTAATTAATTAATTAATTTGCACATCATCTTCAATTTATTAATTTATTTTATCCTTCACTGTACATTGGTAACAATAGATATAACAAAATAAAACAGTGTCATAAAAGTATCAGTTATAAAATCCAATGTGCAGTGGACGAGGTTAATGATATTGTTTTCTTTCCATAGCCGTGATGGTTTGTTGTTTGTTTCATACACTTCAATAATAATGTTCGCCACATCGTAACGAGGCAATATTTTATGTCACTGATTGATCTTGACTTTGAATTATGGAGGCTAATTCCGTGATGTCTCTGTTGTTAAATATACCATTAATAAAATGCACCATTGTTTATTCTTGTTGCACTACTACGTGACCGGGTCAACAGATGCGCTTATAAATGATTATGATTGCTTTTGTGGGTATCTTCACATGGTAATTGTATTAAATATATGAGAATATGTATTCATGGGCGTAGCAGAGGAGGGGCAAAAGGGGGTGGTCACCCCTAATAAGATCTCGAAAAGACTAAATATTTATTGAATAAACGGTACATGTCTTTTACAAGTTATAAAAGAAAAATAATACATTTTACATTGATTTAGGTACTTACAAATTAAACAAACAATATGCTTAAAAATAGTAACAAAATAGTACACAATATAATAAAAACATATAAGGGGTCTTAAATATATATGCACTGAATATACAGATATTTATATTGAATCTTCTTCTTCTATCAGTACCATATCAGGTCACCCCGACGTTGGCGATCACTCTGGAGAATGCCTTCCTGTATCGCGCTGTGCGGACCTGAGGCCTGAGTCAACAACACACTATCGCGTCACGTTCCCGCTCCGCTAGCGTTCGGGTGCAGACGATGGTGCGCCAAAGTGTTAATTTTCGTAACTATTGTGTATCTTAGCAACGAAATTGACACTTGCTTGCAACATCGTCTGCACCCGAACGCTAACGGAGCGGGAACGTGAGACGAAAGTGTGTTGTTGACTCAGGCCTCTGAGGCCATTCTCATTCTTTCACGGACATCTGGAAAGAACTTGTAGACAAGTCTACCCGTTCTTCCAGTGGTCCATCTGTCTTGCCAAACACTCATTGTTCTCTCACGAATCCTGCTGATTGCCCTAGATATATCCCTTATCCCGGTTCCTACTTCAACAGGTATACCAAGATGTTCCACACGTCTTCCAGCCCTGACACCCCGTTGAGCTACACAATCTAAAATTTCGAGATCTGCGGGTAAGACACCAACAATAACTGGAAGGCCATCACTTGCAGCCTCTTCCATCCGTGTTATTCCGGTCCATTGCCGTATATTCCGCAGCCACGACATCTGCCTCCTTCCCACTCCACGACGTCCCTCAATCTTGCCTTCTATTATCAACTGCAGAAGCCGATATTTATCAGGATGTGACCCAAGTATGAGACTTTACGAACCTTAATATTTGTCAGGAGCTCTCTATTTGTATGTGCTCTGCGTAGTACTTCTGTATTTAATTAATATACATATTTAATTGTAAAACATCGAAGATATTATTATGTATAGACTATGTAGACATATTATACATATATAATGCAATTAGGTGGTTCTAATATTGTAATCAAACTTAACTTAATTATGGCATCTTCGATGTGGACAAGGTTTGTTAAGTGTAGAATTTTTTGAATAAATGAAAGTCCAGACCTCTGACGGTATCCGATTGAACGATGGAGCTGAGATGACCATAAATTCTCGTATTGAAATGAAAATCTGGCGATGAGGTAGGAATTTTATGTGCTAACCAAATTATCAAATCGCGAAAAAGAGTCTACACAATTGATAGCTGTCAGCGGCTAGCGACTAGATAAAGGTGGTCCTAAAATATTGTTCAATAAAATTTGAGGAGGTTATGAAACATTGGGAATTCCTATACTAGGAGACATACTAAGGCTTTGAAATTCTCTCTAATAAACCACAATGACATCTTCTTGGGTAGGTGTTGTTCTAGCTTACATAAGTATAAGTATCTCATGCTGGATACAATCCCGTCCAGGGCACTACCAAATAAGGTGACGTTGTATTTTCTAAGTTTTATATGATAGTTTGATGTGTTAAATCACACAATGGTTTTTAAAATTCTCAAAAATCCTATACCGATTTGCTAAGCTGCCATACTTTCTACCCTTCCCTAGAGAAAATTTTAGATACGCCTATTGATATTCTGATAGAAGTATCTCCATATGGATTAAATATGAGATGCATTCATTCATTGTGTCACGCCTGCTATCAAAAGTACTTACTCATACACCATGTGCAATGATACATACATTGAAGCTATAATGATCGTGGATCAATTTGATTTATCAATTTGTCTATTATGCAACAGTTGCTCAGGCGCATCATAATAACGGACTTGATTAAGTTGCATCAGGATTTGTATCATATTATTAATAGTTTGTTTCAGGGAATTGGATTTATGTAGATTACAGGATCTAGAATCAAGATTTACATTGAGGGATAGATTGATAAAATAGTAGATTAGTGAGGAATCAAAGTCAGCTGAAAGAAAGGGCACTCGAAGATGCGGCCGGTCAAGGATTAAATGGCAGGGTTACACTTGACACAATCTAAATACGATCTTAATCTTGTCTTGATCTTAGCCCTACTGTGTGTAAATAGTTTTATGAATACCTGCCTTTTTCAGGACACCCGAATGAACTTACTGGAAAGTTTGGAAGATCTTTTCCTCGCTAGGGACTCTGCGCATAAAATTTATGTTTGTGTTACACAAAAAACATGACAGGCAAAAAAAGTCTTCGAATTAATTTGTCTGATGATAATATGACCAAGATTGCAGAAAAGAAATGAATGCAGGATGCCCAAGATAAAAATGAGTGCAAGTTCCTATTCAAAATGGGTCGAAAATTAGCGAAAAAGGAGACGGAGAAGAACACCATAAGATATAATATCTATCTCATATTTATGCAGAGAATTAGTTGTATATTTTTTTAATGTATGTAACCATAAAATGGTCATTGGGATACTAAGGAAGTAGAACAAATATGAATTGATCATTGAATGATGAGTGTTCGTAATAATATATCATCCATTATTCTCCCCTGGACTGCATATTGTGATCTATTCAGGACTATTCAGGAAGCCATTGCGCTGCACTCATAATGTTATCATAATTATTATCACCATGCGGCAAAGGAACGCGGATAGACCTTGTACAATGTGGACGTTCACTAGATTTCCTTGTTTTTTTCCTGAAAATTGTTTCTGGGATTGCATCACAAATAGGACTACTTCTTAATCAAATTATACCTACTATTAGAGCACATTATTATGATCTTCTTTAAATAGGACAGTCAGTTTGTTCGGTTTAATATGAGCTTCTCATCTTGAAATGTTTAACTCTATAAATATAATTGTACGAGTGCATAGATCAATGGATTCATTACTTGCGTTATAAATTGAGGAGTAGGAATAAGGGAATTATTAGAGTATTGACAGATATTCCGAGACTAGAGGAGCTGTTCCAGCTAATAAAAAATAGAAAGACCTACGCTAGAGCGATAGCCGATGTTAAGGGGCCTAAAATGACACTCAAAGTAGGCACATTTATAAGATCTTAGTTTTCTTGACTATTTTTGGACGTGGGCTATCACTGTAGCATAGGCTTCGTGATCCAACGTTGTCTGGAACAACTCATTTACACCTCTCAGCCCAGTCCAGTCTGGTATATTGCGCAGCCACTATATCTTTTTTCTGCTGGTTCCATTACTTTTCTACATACATTACTAAAATAATATCATTAATTCAATATTAAGGTTGATAACATGGTTGTATCTACATCCAGAGTCTGAATACTACTTCTGAATTTCTCCATGCCTTCCTGACTCAAGAATATTGCGTTTACACTGAGCGTATTGTCGGTGTAGCTATTTATAGTTATTATCTGAACCCAGATCCATATAATAATGTGACTTTTCTCCAGATATTTAAAAAGTTTTCCCCTTTGATCTCTTGATCATCACAAAAATAATTCATGTACTTAGAAGGTAGTACAAAAGTAGTACTGTTTGTATATTGATATGGACACTAACTAGTCAAATATTCGTATAATTTGTTTATTGGGTAATGGCCGTTTCAATTATGCTTTGTACTCGTCTTGTGACGTCAAAACGGTATTATAATCTAATCATAATTCCATTCTATGGTCAGGTTCATGGACTAACTGGTTATTTCCATATAAACATATCTTATACAACATATATAAACGAGAAAGAACTGTAGTAAGGTTTGAAATCGGCAGATATGTCAAGATCCCTGATGGTTCCTGCATTTCTCATGTACAGTGGAAGGTTTATTTTCATAACCCTTATCATTATATGTATTGTTTAATTTGTTTATTTATTTTTTAATTTGGTCTCAGGTACTCCTAAATCATCGTCCTCTAAGAGATTGTGATTGCTTTATAAAAATACTTCCTGGGGTTTAACTTTGCACTTTGAATTGACCAATCTACTGCTAGTCTCAAGAAGGAGATAATTTTATGCTTCTTCTGTTAGTTAGGCCTGTGTCATGTGACTCCCGGAGCCTGATTCTGGGAGGTGGATGCCCTGCTACCCCTCCATCGTTTGGGTGTTCTTTCTGGGTGTCTGTTTCCTGTCATGTATTTTGTCTGCTGCTATCCTCACCATTCGATTCGAACTCGCCCTCCCCACATGATCTCTCCAAAAGCTTTACCTCATCACACAACATCTTCGACATTTTACAGATTCTCCTTATGATTACCAAACTACGATATTTGACTTTTCCCTGAGATGTCACTAGGACCTTTTGTATTGGATTTTATTTTGGCTTTTGACTGCTGCACTAAAGATGAGCTTACTTTCTTTTTCTTCGTGCATTTCTGCAAAGTGATTTCACTGCTTACAATATGTCTTTAATCTTTATCATTCTACGGGTCATAATTAAATATCTTATTTTGAATGTTTGTTAAGTCAATTTTTTTTATTCACTGGTATCAATATTTTAATGGTGAATGAACAAATCAAACCATTAATTTCCGGTGCATCTGTAATGATTGTTTTGAATATCTGACCCACATTGCAAAGTTATTTGAAAGTCATTTGATCCTTGGATGCATTTTTTGGGTCATCTTTAATGTGAGAAACCGTCTGACCTTATTTACAATCACAAAACGGGTAGTAAACTCAGAGACATATCGTAAAAATCCAATTATTGAAAATTGTTGAGAGACGATCCTTGTCTGGACGGATGACATTAAAATATAATATATTGGCGACAAAATTATACTGTTGAAAGTATTGCTATGACGCACGTACTACAATAAGTTACTTTGATTAGTTTAGTTGGTCATAGACCCGTTTGGTCGTTCCATAATTTTATTGTCACAATTCTTCTAAGTAGCCAAATTTATTATGATCTGACCAGTGGCGGTACTTCCTTAGAAGCGTTAATGTGGCACACTCCCTTTTATAAATTCAATAAATATACCTATCTTTTAATCTTATTATTTTTCTCTTTATGTTTTATCAAGTTTCAATTAATTTTCAGTTCACGAGAGTTTTGTAAAATGTAGGTGTAATACATCTTTAATTCAACGATGGTTAGATGGAAGAAATCACTTTATAGTGATAATCTCGCCACTGCACATCGTCCTAGTTTCTAAAATTTTATATTATTTTGTTAACACTGTTATGTAATGATGATGTGCAAAAAGAATAAATAAATAAATAAACGATGAGGTTTGCCACCCATCCTGAATGTCATAATTTTTTGTTGGCACGAAGAGGGCAGCTTGCGTGTTTATTACATGCAGTTGATCTGCTAGCTACCCTACTTGTGGGATATGCCGTGGTGGTAAAGTAATAGTAGTAGGTTTCAATCACTTCTGCAAAAGTTTCTTTGTCATGCCGGAAGAGATTCTCTAGACGCTTTACTCCAGTTTAGTCTATTATATTGGGTAGCCATGATGCTTTGTCTTCATCAGGACCACGTCGTTTCTTAACTCTTTCTATCAATTTGAGTTGGAGGATTTCAAATTTATTCCCTCATGGAACAAAACCTAGATATTAATAAATCTTGCGGACATAAATGTTGGTCAGAAATTGTCTGTTGTGATTTGATTTTTCTGATCTTGCATATTTCTAATCTTACTTTAATTAACAATATCATAAAATTATACACCATAGATTTATTAAGCAATGCAGTGCATTTTGACACATCATCATGATTGGGTGAGAATAAAGAAAAGAAATCGATGTTTTTTATATGAAGACATTTTTTATAATTTCACTGCATCCCCACTAGTTGCTCCAACCAGCCGCCTCTGGATGTGACAGTAGGTACTGGAGTACAATGCGAAATATTATGTTTATGAATGAAAATAAATTCAGGAAATTGGCGAATGACGTCACGTCGGTCACTGATGACGTCAGAAGATATCCGAATCATGATTGTCATTTGTTACTATTATTGTTATCTCTGTTACTATAGGCTTCAATTGTTTTGACCGATTGTTGATAGGGTTAGATTTTGTTAATCGCTTAAGTTTGTTGACTTGAAATTCTGAATGGAGTCATTGATATTAAGTTAAAAAATTCATCTATACCATCAAGAATTTAGTAAGATCTAGATTCATTTAATAAAGGGTCATCCTCTTCGTGTCATGAACATAATATTAATACATTCAGAATCGGTGACAAACCTCATTATTACTGAATTGAAGATACAATGTCTTAAATCCGTGAAGTTTTATAAATATTTATCTGCCTTTTATAAAAAGATAATCAAAAATATGCTGATAAAATTTCGAGACCTATTTAGTCTTGAAAACTCCACTGTACTTAATATAGAATAAAGAAATATATTGTTTGCACCAGTCAAATTATTCTCCAATTCTAAAATTTCTTGTAACAAATGAAAATATTATTTTAAAAGGATATTCATACATACCTACCATCACGCCGATTCCCTCGTGGGGTAGACAGAAAGGATCAAGCGCCACTTCCTTCAATCCTTGCATACATCTTTCGCTTCCGTCACTGTCATACAACTCCTCATGCAAGTTCTCCTGTTCAATGCGCTCAGTACGTGACCGTCCTGTAGGATTGGATTTGAATGGTCTTGCCATTTGATCCTCTTGAAGCCAATGTGGAAGCACTCAAAATAATTAAACACGAAGTTCCACCAATTACCGGCATTGATCATAAATTCTCCTCTTTTTCCAGGACCCGTTGCTAAGTTGGATGACGTGAGAGTGCGTCGTCTGAATGTGGAGTCTTTCTTAATACCAACCAGCCTATGGCCACTACCACGACGAAAGAATCAAGCACCTTTGGCTGGAGTAAATGAACCTGGACCAAAATATGTTTGGGTGAGTTCAGGAAATAATGTTTCACATTTAAATTATGGGAAAAGTTAAAAAAAAAAACAAATAAAGTTTTCAATTAGTTTCAATAATTTTAAAATGAAAATTAATTTTTAGTTTTTATATATTTATCTATTTAATTCTTTTTGCACATCATTTTTATATAACAGTGTGAACAAAACAATTTAAAATACTAGGACGATAATATGCAGTGGCGAGATTATCACAACGAAGTGATTCCTTCCATCTAACCATTGGCATAACATCTATATGTAATTAAAACAAACATAACTATTGAATTCAATGGTTTTATGTTATATTTTCAATAATATATGACTTTTTGCTATTTATTCTACAAACTATTTTGTTACATAAATAAACTGGCATCTTTACACCTACAAATGAGTTGGTAAAGCATGCCTGCCATAGGTATGATTTAATCGTAAGATATGTATTACTCACAGGATAGACAAAGGAGTATCAGGTGTTCCGACGCTTACGAATCGGCTTTAGCTGACTTAAGCGATAAATTATACCTCTTGTGATGTTTGACTTTTATTTATAATTCGTTTTTATTTTGTTTCAGTCATTCATTAGTGGTTTGAGGAAGATCAGTTGAAAGACAAAAGAAGAATTAGTCAACATTTGCAAGTGAAACAAAAAAGGAGTTTTGTAACAAAAGATCTACAATATCCGATGATGATTCCTCATCGTGTCGAAACACAACATCGTCCATTAGTAGCACAGTAGTTTAAGATTATTATGATAAGGATATTATAAGGAAAATGAGCGGATGCGAGATGACAATAGAATGCGTGTGAATAAGTTGAGAGTTGCTTTGTACATATGGAGCGAATGAACGATGAATGAATGATGAAACATAAAATAAATTTGTCTGAAAGAATTGAAAGTGATAAAGCGCATAGTCCAAGAACTACGTGAAAATTAACCACGTGGATCGGTTTTTCAAGAGAATTCAATGTGCATGTATGAGGAATCGCAAGAATGTGGTTTATTAGGTTAGGTTAAATTGGTGTTCAGTTATCTATGTCTACCTCACAAGGGATGCGATATAAGGAGAATAGATGGATAAGTTTTTTCATTATAGGTATTTGTTGTAAATATAATAATTTATACCTAGAACAAATGCCCAGAATTCAGAAATGGATTTTGTTAAAAAGTTTGCAATAGTGTTTCCTTCAACATTCTTTAAATTGTGACCCCGTTTAACAGCCGTTCTCACCTAAGGTACAAATCAGATTTAGCTCTAGTGGTTTCAGGCAACAATTTTTAGTAGGCGCAGAGAAAATTATTTAAATAATAAATGAAATAGCTTTATTAATAAATATAAACCAAAATTTTATATGCAAAAATATTCATGAGCATAAAAAAATAGTATGTTGTCACATATAAATAAAATTAAAGTTGTATTATTATTCTATAAATTAAATTTATTTATTTCCTAATTCAGAGACAGAGCGAGTATACCCCCACGTGCTCTCACTAGGCACAGAGAATGCCTTCTGAATCTAAAAATTTGTGAAACTCGCTATATTCTTGATTATTGCACATAATGACGTTATATATTATGCAGTATGCATGGTAAACAACATACCATATTATTATATAA
Organism: Athripsodes cinereus; assembly: GCA_947579605.1. Lineage (NCBI taxonomy): Eukaryota > Metazoa > Arthropoda > Insecta > Trichoptera > Leptoceridae > Athripsodes > Athripsodes cinereus. The sequence goes on from OX388323.1 coordinate 710,807, forward strand.
ATAAAACAAATGGTTGAATTATTAACATTTTCTATAATTTTTTTGATAATGATTTTTTTTATGTGTATGCAGTTTGTTATAATAATTAAGAAAATCCAAGGGTTGCAAATAAATAAATCAAGGTGCATCATAAAATTCACGATATTTTAAAATTAATCTTGGTTTTAAAATTCTATTAACACTCTTGTATTATTAAGGATAATTTGTTTAAAACAGCACCACTCAACCAATCATCATTGCGACGGCAATTTTCAAAAATTATTTTCACTGTATTTCTCGCAGCAAAATAAAACTAAAATGTTAAAATCGCATTTAGAAATGTTCAAAATATTATATAAATATAAAAAATAACATAAATATTATCCAGATTTTAAAATATATTAAAAATAAAATGGTAGTAATTTTGCTAATTCGTTGCTAATTATTGCTAATTATTTTTTTGTTTGGACTTACAAATTGGTTCGCGGGCACAGGGTTGGGAAACTCTCAAATAAATGATCAATGTACATATTTTTATATGGTCTAAAGTTCCTTGTTTAGATTTATAAGTTGAATTATGTTAGAAATATATTATATTTAATTATGTGTTAATAAATTATTCAAAAATAAATAGCATTTTTTCAATTTTTATCCCTTTGTTGTTTCTTCAAGTTTTAAATCAATACCACAGATGGGATACACAGTTTAGTTGGAAGAGATCGCGCCTTTGCGATAAACTCGCCCTCTGTAAATTGATTGTATTTAGTTAGAATGTATATATTCAATGGAATTGTGTACAGTGAAGAATTAATGAATAACTAAATAAAACAGTTTACTAACTGCCTATTACTCGAAAACTAACAGAAAACTGTGGAGGACTTATTCTTTGCCATCGTGTGAATCTTTTATATTACTTCTCTCTTCAATGTCCCTTTTGGAAGTGAGTAAATTTATTAAGAATTTAATACATAAATAAGATTCAGAGAATAAAATAAAATAGGACAAGAATAATACAAAACATGAATGCCAAAAAATAATAAAAACATAAGTTATATTTGGTGAATAACAGAAAGCCAAGATGAGGTGTCCAGAGACGTGTTATTTGGCATTCATAGAGCGCGAGCCCCAGTACCTTGAAGCAGTATGTAATAAATAAATGAGGTTAGTTGGAAGACATCACATTTTAGCGATAAACTCGCCCTCTGTACATTGAATTGAATTGTATAGATAACTGATATTTTAAGATACTTTGTTTTAATTTGTTATATTGTAATCAATGTACGGTGAAGAATAAAAGAAATAAATTATGAATAATAATAATAACATATAGAATATAATTGCGGGAAAAAGGAAAAACTTTTAAAATTCGAATGTTTTTCATCAGCTGACGGCTCGCCCACTAGAGATGGGCATGCGCTGAAATAGTTACGTAGCAAATATCGATCGGTAATGCGGTACAGTGGCCTATGTCTCTCTATTGGTCCATTAGTTCTACATCCTTCAGTCTTATAAGGATCCTCACCCGCCTACTAGGTTAAACAACAATATATATAACCTAAAAATATCAACAAACATTAACGCCAAAATTAAAATAATATAACATAAACATCGTCAGTTTCTTGAATCAAGAAGAATATAATAATGTATTTGTAAGAAATTTCATTACAAAACAATGGGGTGTTTTGCAAAAATTCTTGTAACTTTGTTGATTCTCAAAGGAACGCATTCGTGTAAGTATTGAAAAAAAATGTTGTTTATTAAAAAACAATCCTTCTTTAAAAAAAATATTAAAATATACAATGAAATTATATGTTTTTTGGATAGATTTGAAATAATATTATATTATAAATTAATGATATGTACATTTAGAGAGAAATTATTTATAACGTATTTATATATATTTGAGATCATTGGTAGCCTGGAGATTGAGTCTCAGCTATGTGAACAGGGGGTCCGTGATTCGATCCCAGGTGCCGGCAAACTTCCCTTTCATGACACAAGCCTACAGCTTACTGTGAAAGGTTGTATTTGGGTTTATAACAAAACCCAGATATTTCTTTTTTTTTTTTTAAAATACACTTTTTCAATTTTGGCGGAGTCTCTGGTAAATAATAGTGGTCTCTCACTTTTTTCTGTAAGTTTTCGAATGTTCTGTAAAAGGCAGATGTTCGTAAAACCTCACGTGTCAGACAAATAACATGTATAATTCAGGGATTAGGTTTTATTTATTTATTTATTTCACAATCCAACCTTTTACATGTTCAAGAATACACAATACACAAATCAAATATCTCATCCCGTGGAGCACCCGGAAAAGAATTGGTCTCCCACTCTTCTCCATAAGTATTCGAGTGTCCTGTAAAAGGCAGGTGTTCGAAAAAATAAGACACTTTACATCTTAAATTCAGCGATGAGGTTTGCCACCCATCCTGAATGTCTTGATTTTATATTGGCACGGAGAAGACAGCTTGCATGTTTTATATGTAGCTGGTCTGCTGGCTACCTCACTTGTGGGATATGCCGTGATGGTATAGTAGTAGTAGTAGAAGTAATATCTCATTCACAACACAGTTGGAAAACAAGAATTGGCAAAGAACAAAACACAAAAGGGAATCATTTCATAACAATAATAATTTAAGTTCAATTATAAAATATTGTCTGAATTGAATGTCAATGAAATGAATGTCAATGAAATGAATGTCAATGAAATGTTTAGTACTTGGTAGTATTTTAGTAGAATGGAGATATTTATATTCATAATAATTACATGCAGCTGGTATGCTGGCTACCCCCTTTGTGGAATATGCCGTGATGGTTTAATAGTAGTATTAATTTTGATTTTAAATAGAATTGTTTAATTTTAATGTAATGTAATGTCTTGACCAAATTTTTAACTTATGAATTTTAACTAATTGACTTTTTACTATATTTGTCATTTTTATACCACTTTGATTTCTCTTTGTAATGTCTTGGCCAAATTTTTTAACAATTTTGTATCTTTTTTTATAATTATAACATGATTAATGTTATATTGTCTGTTAAACCCTCGTTTCTTTAGTCTAATTGTTTTGTGTCTTTTTTGTAACAGATCTTTTCTTTGTTTACATGTTTTGTATGTATACAGAGGTTTAACATGTTAAAGGCTTTGGCCGTAAATATTTGTAAATAAATATTTGTAAATAAATAAATATATATATAAAAAAAAAATCATTTAACTTGGGAAGTGTAGGAAAAGACAAAAGTTGACACCTTTCATCCACGAAATTTATGATGATCTCAACGACCCATTTCCAAAATACACCGTCTTATGATAACTATATCAGAGAATTAGGAATGTTGTAGGAAAAAAAATAAAGTAAAAACTCAGTACAAATAAATTTAATATTAGTGTTCTTTTTGGCCAACTATGATTGGACATGATCGATCTTTAAACTTAACTCAGTCAGGAATATCGTATCTAAAAAAATGACCCACGCAAAGCTATCATCTCTCAAAAAATGACCCAGACAGGACTATCGTCTCTCAAAAATATGACCCAGTCATAACTATACTATACTATACCCTCACGCCATGTCCCAGGAGGGGTAGGCAAAGAGAACGGAACGCCATATAGATCTATCCTTACATACTTCTTTCGCTTCCTCTACATTCATCCAGTTTCTCATACATGCACGCCGATTTCTCTTACTCAGCACGCGTCCGTCCTTAAGAATTTGGTCCACGTGATTCTTGGACTTCCGCGCTTCCTCACACCCCTTCTTTCAGATAAATACATCCTCTTCGTCATCCTTTCATCTTGCATTCGCTCAACATGTCCAAACCATCTCAACTTGTTTACACGCATTCTGTCCGCAACACTCCTCTCGCATCCGCTCATTCTCCTGATATCCTCATTCTTCACTCTATCTCGCAACGTTTTACCAACCATTCTTCTCAGTGAACGCATCTCCATAGCATTTATTCCACTCTCATCCTTTTTCAACCACGTCCAGGTTTCGCTATTGTCTTAACTTTCTTAACTATCAGTCATAACTATTGTCTTTCAAAACATGATCCAGCCAGAACTATCATCTCTCAAAACATGACCCAGCCAGAACTATCGTCTCTCAAAACATGACCCAGCCAGAACTATCGTCTCTCAAATTATGACACAACCAGGACTATTGTTTTTACTACAAGAATCAAGCTATTCAGTAAAATTGCTTTTTAATTTTTTTTAGCTACCGTAAAGAGTGCTCAACACATTGAAGCCAATCCCGATGCCAAAAGGTTATATGACGACCTCCTAAGCAACTATAATAGGCTGATTAGACCTGTGAACAACAACACAGAGACTCTGATAGTATGGCTGGGACTTAAATTGAGTCAGCTTATGGAGGTGAATCTAAAGAATCAGGTTATGACGACCAACTTGTGGGTAGAGCAGGTATGTAAAGATCTTTAATACTTAGCTTTTTTATTTCAGCTTTTCATCGCTCCTTTCAGAAGCACAAGGTAGAAGAAAGTTTGTTTTAGTGTTTTTTTAACGTATCATAATATAACATATATAGTTGAAAAGCTTCTTCCGGACTGAATGGTCGCGCTCTCCAGGGCAATTTATACCCTAACGTTTCACCCACAACTGTAGCGGGCATCGTCAGAGAGTGACGACGGTCGTGAAAGCCTAAAATCATTCAAACATGTATAGACAATTCTTACAGATCGAGATAGTTCCAAAATAAAATATGAATCTTGTTTTATGTGTTGCAAAATTTGTCTACATTTGCTCTCCTGTCATGCGTCAGTTGGAGGAGTTCCTCTACACTTCTTACTCCAGTCCAGCCCTGCACGAATATTATTGAAACAAAAAGTATGTAAAAGAACAAGAATAGGTTGAGCACTATCCTTTTTAATTACTTCACAAGGAAAGCAGCGTTCTGTGTTTTTATCATATATGTTGAGTTTTTTCGAGCAGTCGATAAAAAATTGTATGATTTTCAAATGATGTGACATCTTGCTTTTTCAGAAATGGACTGATTACAAGCTGCGGTGGGATCCTGACGAGTATGGAGGAGTAGAGATGCTGTATGTACCCTCTGAACACATCTGGCTTCCAGACATTGTCCTCTACAATAATTGGGATGGAAATTATGAGGTAACGATAATTCCTTAGTTACCTTTATCAGCAAAATTACAGAAAAAAAAACTTTCTTAAGAAACACCTTTTTATTGATCATGTTTCTAGACATTAAAATGATTTAAGTAAAAAGTATTCATTAACCGAGATGATGACAGATTATGTTTAAATGTACATCAAAATATTGTGAGTTTTTGCACAAATGGTTCTGGCATATAATGATTTGTGAACAGCAAAAGCAGTGGTTTTTTGATTAGTGAATAGGTGTTGTAAAAAATTGTCAAATTGTCATTATCAAGTTAACGATTGAAGGTGATAGACAAGACAGTGATTTTAAGAGCAAGTATAAAATAATTTGTGAAATAAAATAAAATAAAAAAATAATAATAATTTGGCCTGACAAAATGGGTTTTTTTTCTGTTCAGAGCTCGATGCCAACTGAGATCATAAAAGTCAAGCCGTGTACTTCTTTGACATTAGCTTTCAGACGCACATATCTCTTTTGTCACGTTCAAAAAATATTTCATGTTTTCAGGTAACGTTGATGACAAAAGCCACTTTGAAATATAATGGAGAGGTTTTCTGGAAGCCTCCGGCGATCTACAAGTCCTCCTGCGAGATTAATGTAGAGTACTTCCCATTTGATGAGCAGACTTGCTTCATGAAGTTTGGGAGCTGGACTTACAATGGTGTTCAGGTAAAAAAGAAAAGGATATTAAAATATTTTTTTATATATATTTACTATTGTCAGACATACACAGATGCTTCTTAAGTACTGAATCAACAACAACAGCTGGAGAGATGTTAAGCGTATCTCTCATTATACATATTGTTACTGGAATCTGAGGATCTTCCAATTAAATTGTGACCATATGAACTTCTCAACACCACAGTTACAATACATATTGGACTCTTTATGCACCAAACCTTATCTTAAAATCATCACTATCATACAGTTTCAGAAATAAAGGATCGAGCAGTACTTATTCCTATCCTTCCATAACTCTTTCGTTACTATTACATATAATTTCTCATGTATGCTCTCCTATTAAATGCACTCAACATAGTTCTTCCTGCAGGATCTGCTTTATTTGATCATGCCATTTAATCCTCAGATGGCTACGTCTTCGAGCACCATTGTTCTCAGTCAAGTAAATCTTTTTAGTTATTCTATCTTCATTCATTGTTTCAACATGAGAAAACTGCAGGGCTACTCTTGACAAAACTAAACACGATCTTAATCTAGTCTTGATCTTGATAATACGACGCAAGAAGTGACTATTGGCCAAAAATACACGGAAACCGAACGCGCGTTAGCGATAGCGCGGTGTTTTTGACCATAGTCCCTTTGTGCGTCGTATGTTCAAGATCAAGACTAGATTAAGATCGTGTTTAGTTTTGTCAAAAGTAACCCTGCTGTTTCTTATTATTCTGTTTTTATTACAACTTATAATATTTTACTTCTTACTATGTTCAATATTATCATTGGAGAAATTATCATTACATTGTCAATAATAAAAATAATTGTAAACAAATGTGCTGTCGCATAAATTAACACTAGACCTTACCTAATCTACAATTAATCAAACGTAAAAAAATGTGTGAAGAGCGCGTAAGAAAAATGCAAATAATTATTTTGTGCTTCAAAAAATCAACAAAACTTTGTAGATAAAATATTACATTTCTACATAAAAATAATCCATGAGTTTTGAAAATGTTCCCATTTTTTAATCTTATTTTTTTAAAGTCATGTAATAATTATATTTACAGGTGGATCTCAAACACATGTTTCAAGTTCCCGGAAGTAACTTGGTCCATGTTGGTATTGATCTGAGCGAGTTCTACTTGTCCGTGGAGTGGGATATCCTGGAAGTTCCAGCTACACGAAATGAGGAGTTCTATCCATGTTGCAAAGAACCTTTCTCAGGTATATTGAATATAATAACTGAGATCGGTAGGCAAGTATTTATTTCAATTATTTTTCATTTCTATAATTATCCACAAGCATGTCCCAAAAAATATTAAGGAAACCACGTTTCTTTCATATTCATTTGCGGAGGGGATCAGAAGCCTACATATTTGTAATGCTATTTGAAAAGCGCCCTTGAAACGGTCTAAGTACTGAGAAACGGCGCCATAATCAAGTCATTCACCAACATCTTTACTAGGTCAGGATTTCGCTGTTGACATATTCTGTGTTAGTGCATCGCTCACAAATTGCGAAGTTAGTGGACTTACTGCATATTGTGATGTGCATGCGTATTGTCATCTTCGTGATAAAAAAAAACTAAGACATTCAGATGCAGCCAGATAGATGTTCGTAAAATCTCAGTTATAAGACTTTTAACATCTACGATTCAGCGATGAGACATGCCACTTATCCTAAATGTCTTATTTCTTTGTTGGCACGGAGAGGATAATCTGTACGTTTATTAATTGAGTTACTACCTACTTGTGGGAAATATCGTGATGGTTTGTGTGAAAAAAGATAAAACTGGAAAAAGATCAGAGTAAAAATACTTCTTTGAAGAAATTCAGCAGGGTTACTCTTGACAAAACTAAACACGATCTTAATCTAGTCTTGATCTTAATCATACGACGCACGAAGGGACTATGGTCAAAAACGCCGCGTTACCGCTAACGCGCGATCGGTTTGCGTGTATTTTTGGCCAATAGTCACTTCGTGCGTCGTATGATTAAGATCAAGACTAGATTAAGATCGTGTTTAGTTTTTTCAAGAGTAGCCCTGCAGATCTTTTGAATTGAGGTACTTTAAAATGTACTTTGCCATGTTTCAGACATAACATTTAAGCTGACAATGAGACGAAAGACTCTCTTCTACACTGTGAACCTGATCATCCCGTGTGTGGGCATCACCTTCCTTACAGTTCTGGTCTTCTACCTGCCTTCGGATTCAGGAGAGAAGGTACCAAACTGGAAGGGCATAGCCCATCCTGAGATATATAACAATAATATTATTATAACTGTTTACAGAAAATGGTAAAATATTGAAACTATATATTATGTTATGTTCAGAGCTGTCAAAATAATGAAAAAAATATTTAAGTACCTACTGGTATTTCAAGTACTTTTTCAAATATTTATATACATAATTAAATTTTTGAGAAAGATCATTTTGTAGTTTAAAGTACCTACCAACTTTGTTTGTTATTGCTGTAATTGTTAAGATTTTTATTTGTATTTATTTATTTGAAGTGTTGAATTGAAAATAAAATTAGAATTAAAAAACATTGAAATACACAAATTTAAAACAAAAGTTTAAAGTACTTATATATAATTTTTGTTTCTTTATAATGTTTTAAGGTTTTCAAAAGAATCTTTGTGAAATGACATTTCAATAATAATTATTTACATTAACATACCAATAATTAAATCTCATATTATTTCATTAAATTAAAAACTGATTTTTTGACCATAAAATGAGTATTATTGAAAGTACTTTAAAGTATCTGATGATATAAACTACCTTTTATAGTACTTACTAACTGATTTTGAATGTATTAAAAGAAATTTGCCAAAGTACTTGAATTACTTACTATTGCACATTTGACAGTTCTTGTTGTGTTGCTTTTTTGCTTTTCCGACAGATGGCAGTTGTTGTGGACAAATAATATGTTTGTTTATGGCAGAGAGCATGAAATGTTATTGTGATGTTGTAAAAAAAAAACAGAAATGAATATAAATATATGTTGTTTATATGTTACGTATTAAAAAAAAACTTGCAAAAAACACAGCAAGGTGTTGTTTAAGAAAAAAGTGGGCTTTGTGTGAATGGATGGCTTTTAAAAATAATGTGAAAATACCCTATTTGTCTTGAATAATGTGTTTATTTTATGAAAACACCCAATATTAAGACCTATTATGAATATTTAATTAATAATTGGTCACCCTATTTTTTTTATCAAAAAGGACGATACATAAAGCGTTTTATTAAATCGAACTTTTTGATTAAACCTCAAAGATCAATCGATGAAAAAAGAAATAATTTATACACAATTTATTCCCATTAGATATAATTCAATTGACAGGTAAGTAAGTAGACCATTGAATTTAATATTAATGAAATCTAACAATCTACGACAAAATTTTAAGAAAAGACTAATTACTCAAAATTTTTAATATCAATTTTATTGATACTTTGCTAGTTCCTCACGCCGTATCCCAAGTGGGGTAGGCAGAGGGGACGATTATATTTTGTTTATCTTTAATTAAATAAACAAGTGTATTCTTTTCTACAAAATTATACTTTGTAAATATTATTATTTGTATATGTCCAAAAATTTTGAAAACATAGATTGTGATGTCCAAGTGATGATAATTATATTGATACAAAAATATTGAAAATTTATCGCAAGTTTAAGACTACAGAAACAAAAATCGTTGAAGAAATATTATAATTGAGCCTGCTAATCTATCTATACCTTCACGGCATCTTACATATGTAAGTGGTGTAGCCAGTAAATTTGCTACTGTGTAATAAACATACTAGGCAGAAAGGATTGAACGCCACTTCCTTCTATCCTTGCATGTGTGTACGTCTTTCGCTTCCGTCACTGTCATACAATTCCTCATGCATGCTCTTCTGTTCAATGCGCTTTTTACATGTGACCGTCCTGTAGGATTTGATTTAAATGATCTTGCCATTTGATCCTCGGACGTCCACGTCTCCGAGCACCATTCCTCTCAGCCAAATATATCTTCTTGGTCATTCTGTCCTCATTCACTCAAACTTGTCATTCACTCCATTATAATAAAAAACAGGATATTCTAGATGTGTGGCAGTGTACCGAATCTCATAATTGAAGATGTTAATTGTCTTATTCGTAATGTTTAACGAAAAATACCTCCTTTTTACAGTAGGTTTATGAAAAAACCCGCAGGAAAGAGTGGCAGTCGTATTTCTTGCCAAGTACTCCAAAGAAAATTATATTTTCAACTTCATTATATTATCAACACAGCATGGCATATCCCACAAACGAGGAAGCTAGCTGACGGGCTTCAAGTAACAAACATAAAAGCTGTCCTCTTCATACCAATGAAAAATTAATACATTCAGGATGAGTGCCAATAAACCTCATCGCTGAATTTAAAATGTAAAATATCTTTGTTTTTTTCGAACACCTGCCTTTTAAAGGACACTCGTAAACTTACGAAAAAGAGTGGGAGACCAATTCTTTGCCGGTTGCTTCACGGTAGTTCATTATGTTAACGTTAATTTAACACACGAAGTTTTTATATTTTATAATCGATGTACCATGTAGCAAGCTTATGTATGTATATGAAAAGAGTATTTAGCCATACACATGAGCCGTTTGTGCACGGAAGGACAGCCGTAATAAATTAAGTGTGGACATGGTGGAGGCTGAATTATGTATACGACGTAATATCAGTTTGACATGTCGCGAAATGCATGGGGCAGATAAAGCAAATAAGACATTGCTGGAAGCGTGCATTAGTGAGAAAAAATTAAATATTTATAAGTTAGGATAACTAGTTGCTCTTGTGCAATGGTACTTTGTATTTCAAGGTCATAATATAAATAAACTATTAGGCAAAACTTTTTTTCTCACTGCTCGGTATTTATTTGGAAAAGACCTGGCAACCCTGATGCCAACCCATTCTGAATGTCTTGACGTATATTGGTATGTAGAGGACGACTTGCACATAATTACAAGCAGTTGGTAACCTCACTTTTGGGAGATGGCTTGATGGGGTGGATAGAAACAGAGAAGGCTCGGAAAAAAGATCTTTGTATTATTTGTATGTAAGTTCCCCAGATGAGACTTGAACCAAGGTTTTTGTAAAAAAATCCTTAGACATCATTCTCTTCAATAAAAAATCCTTAGATATTATTATACTTCGGTTTATTCAGTTTTAAACTTGCGATAAATTCTCGTATGAAAATAGTGTGTCTCGTCTAGCACATAATGTGTTTCTTGTGTATTAGAATGTGTAATTATTATTCTAAATAAATGTTTTGATAAACAATTATTTTAAACAGATGATTCATAATAAAAGAAAAACTAAATAAAAATTACCAAAATGCAATATTTCTAAAATTATTTATTTAATTAAGTTTCATAACTGAGCGTGTTTAAGTTTATTTAAATGACCACTCATTTTCTTTTAACCACACATCAAAGCATTAACGTTAAAATGTAGATAAAAATGTATTTTCTAATAAAGTCATGTGTGAGAAAAAACAGTGAAAATCAATATTTGTTTGGTAGTCAGTTAAAATCTAATTGTTTGGTTATAAAATAAACTTTGTTTTAAATAAAAATTTGTCATAAATTAACAGTTGAAGCTACCGATAAAATACTCAAAAATATATTTGGTTTTTGGCTTTTACTGACATTCTACTACAAATGAATTAACCCAGTTCCGATATCAAACCAAACTTACAAATCTTGTTAAAGTTTAGTTTTGAGTTTTGAATAGTTTTGGAAATATTGCACAATTTAAAGATATAAATACTTACAAGATAAATTAAATTAATAAAAAACCAACAAATAAAATATAGTCATTTAATAAAAATTCTAAACAAAATAAACATAACACTGAAATGAAATTATGTCATCAATAATCATAACTGTTTGAATTTTTCAGAAATTTTTTATTTGGTAATTTGACACTGAAAAAATGATTTTTCACATAAATTAACGATGTACTCTCATAATATACAAGTGTTCCAAAAATAAACACATATTTTAAAGTTCTATCGTTATTGGGGGTAGTTTCGTTTAAACTTATAATTTATTTTATTTTCATAAACTTCACTTCACTTATTCAGTCATTCCTGTCCACTGCTTTACATAAGCCTCCTCCACATGTTTCAAGCCATCTCTGTCCTGCAGGGCTACTTTGGACATAGTCTAAATATTATGATCTTCATCTTGTCTTGGTCTTAACCCTACAATGCGTGAAGTGACTATAAACAAAAATCCCGCAGTAGCGGAGGAGTATTATGGTTGTTTTATGAAATATAACCCTAAGAATGTACCAGACTTTGGTGTATACGTTAAAATTGTCAGACCTCTGATATATTTCTAAGGGCTAGAAATTCTTTCTTATGAGCCCCAATGATAGCATCATGTAAAGGTATTGTTTTGAAACACATACACTGAGAAAAATACTAACGAAATTTCACAACGAATCATTGGTACGTACTATCAGATTAGGACCAGAGATAGTAGAAACGATTCATTAGTACGAGTCTATAATATTAACTTTTCGCAAACAAATCGTTAGTAAATTTACCACATATTTAATTACCATATGACTTGTTTGCGAAAAGTTAATACTATAGATTTGTATTAATGAATCGTTTGTAATATCTCTGATCCTAATCTGATAGTACGTACTAATGATTCGCTGTGAAATTTCGTTAGTATTTTACTCAGTGTAGTATGGATACCGCATGCTGGATACTTGAACCTATTATAACCAACTTATCAGATATTTTCTATCGACATCTATCTATTTATAAATACTCATACTATGTATCCATGAACAATACCTACACATGAAGCTGTCATTGAGGTTTATAATAGAGAATATAAGAACCTTCGGCATGTCGCCCGGTAGCTTTATTTGGCAGAGTAGACCTCGCGATAAGGATTGGTTGCAGGCTCAAGTCCCGTTCGGGGCATTAACAAAGAAGGTGGCGTTGTATTTTTCTAAGCCATGGTAGTGTCATGTGTTGAATTTACATAAATAGAATCATAAAATGGTTAATTGTTAAAAAAAAACCGCGATAAAAAAAAATGTGATAGATTTAATCACAAAGCATGAAACCTTTGTTTTTATATTGTATTTTTTGGAATATTGTGTATATTGGGGTCCCTTTTTTAAATGCTATAACATATTTTTGAATTTTACAGATTTGAACCCACATATTGATTAAGAAATTACCCATTCATTAATTTGTATTCTGAAATCACCTGTTGAAATGTTAATGTGTATTGTTGTGCATTGTTTATGGGAGTAATGAATGTCAAAATGACCACTCAATACTAATATGGTGTGATTAAGTTTTTAAGAAGTTAATTGTCAATAATAAAATATACAATATTAACAATATAAAATAGAATTTATTCTTCAGTGGAAGGAACACTATTATTATCTGTATTTGCATGCATGAGACAAATCCATAACTTCTTCTTTGCTCCATGAATATGAGGCACAGAAGCAAATTGGATAACAATCTCCAAAATACGATAAATTATTTCATTTTGGCAATCAGGACTTCTTATGTATGATAATTATAATAATTGTGATGTGACTATTAACAAACCTTACCCTTTCAGTATTTAGTATTTAGATAATAGAACCTATTAATTATACCCCTGATCCAATAAAAAAACCCACCCCAAAGAAATCAAATATCAAAATATTATATCTCATAACCAAATTACAGTTGTTGAATAGCTCATGTTACACATTTTGAATAAATTAATATATATATTTTTCGGTTTCAGCGACTGAATTTTTCATTTCGTTTCATTTAACTGAAGTCGTTCTTCTTCATTCAGCGGCACTTGACTCTTTACAGATATTTTTCGAGGATTCAAAAGTTCTAATAAATTAGAATGATCATACGAGTATTGTTTCTTGATTTTTTATATCATAAGTTTTTTTAATGCTTTTACAATTCTCAAATAAAACGAATGAATCCTTACTTTTTACATTTTTTCTTAAGTATATTAATATTATTTCACATTTACACGCCTTAGTCAGAAAAATCATTAGCAGAATAGTAAAAAATAACAAACAAAAACAATATGCAAAGTAAAAAAATGACGAAATAAACAAAACAAGCGTTTTATTCTACTAATGATTTAATTTGTGAGAGAGACGTCTTTCGTCTTATGAGGACATTGTCAATCTCTCATAAGACGAAAGACGTCTCTCTTACAAATTAAATCATTAGTAGAATAAAACGCTTGTTTTGTTTATTTTGATATGGAATTCTACTACCTAAACACCGACACAGTGAATAAAAAAATGACAATGCATAAAATTCCATAGATGAAATTAGATGAATTCCAAGAGGAATCGTTGAAAATATGTATTGATTCAAAAGACAATATGGAAAATATTGAGCATGTTAAAATATTAAAACTTTTTTAATTTTATCAGAAAAGTATTCAATATTTTTTGCTTTCACAAGCTTTTTTCAAAAAATCCATGTCAATTTAATACGAAATATCAAAGGAATTGACGGCTTAATTTTTTTCAGTAATAAATGAAACAAAATGCATATAAAAGTGTTGAATGTTCGTGTAACATGATTTGTTTTCAACTGTACATAGTGTTGCCTGTTATAAACTCCCACCATATATTACGACCATCACTATAAATAACCCTTAACTTGAACAAAAGTTACAGAATGAACCTACAATTAGAAATAATAATAAGATAATAATATGTGTGTTGTGCAATGTTCTAGAATGCTGATAGGTGCTTTTAAAATATATATTAATAAATGTTCAATGTTAGGTATGTTGAATAGAATAAATGTTCGATGTTAGGTATTTTGAATAGAATAGATGTTCAATACTAGTTAGTTATACTGATTAGTATGAGCACCCGTCTTTAGATATGCTTAATAGAATCAATTGTTCATTTTCGGTTTGCTGAATAGAATATATGTTCGATGTTAGGTATATTGAATATAATGAATGTTCGATATTAGTTAGTTAAACTGATTAGAATAAGCACTATTTTTAGATATGCTTAATAGAATCAGTGTACAATACTAAATAGCTGAGTAAAATAAATGTTCGATGTTAGATGCTAAATACAAATTCAATGTAATTTTAAAATCAAAATCGTGTTTCATGCTTAATATTTGTGTTTTGAAATAACGTAAATGCTCGATACAAAATGTTCAATTTTATTCACGTTGAACAGAATATATGTTTTTAAATAATTTACGTTGGACGACGACGATGATGATGATGATAATTTACGTTGAATAGGAAACTAAGTCGATGTTTTTAAGGCTTAACAAAATAAATGATCGATGTAATAAAGACTGAATAAAATAAATGTTCGATGATATATAAGATGAATAGAATACGATGGTATATTAAGTAGATAAAAAATCGATGTTAAAAATATTGATTAATATTACATGGATGTTAATTGTGTTGTAAAAAAATTATCGCATATTTTTGTTTTTTAAAATTGATTTTCATGTTTTTGTTTTATAGATATTGGCATTTTTTTATTTTTGTTTGCCTGTGGGGATTCAAGTAGGAAACCCTTATTGCAGGTTCGATGTTTTCTGTTTTGAAATTGTCATTGTTTATTTAAAAATGTGATTTAATTTATATGTTTACTATGTAATTGGATACAAGTGTTTCTTTCTACTATAGCTAATTGATTCCGAGATAGACGTCTTCCGACTTATCAGGTCATTATCAATCTTGACTAATAATGACCTGATAAGTCGAAATACGTCTCTCTCGGAATCAATAATCTATAGTAGAAAGAAACACTTGTTTCAAATTACATAATTATGGAATTCTACTACGTGTGCGCCGACACAATAAATAAATTATATTTTAACATTTTTTATGCAAATTCGACCATTTGGCATTTAGAAATGAACAGTTTTAACAGAATATTGTTTTTTATTCTTTTATGTATATATTTCGAATAGGCAGTTCTTTCGAATCAAAAATGGTTGAATTAATATTATTAAAAGTGACCAGATTCATATATGGACTCGTTTTAAATGGACTGTGTGAGAAATTAGTTACCGCGCTGAATCGAACCGTCTGAACATGGTATAAGATATGAAAAGATTTTATTTGGCGAGAGAAATTTTAAAAATATAAACCGTTCACAGTACACTAGAAAACTTGTAGAATAGAGTGATACTGTGCGTCGTTGCAACCCTTGAATCAGAAAAAAACATGGTTCTGTCTGAGTCATGTATCGAGATTATCTAGTTATGATTTGCAAAAAAGGCTTCATTAAAAATTCTCTTTCATTCTATATCATTTTTGTGATACCGTTTCCAAAATTTCAGGAATATTTCAAGAAAAAGTGGCTCAACTGGCGTAAAATTAAAAATTAATCAAAATGATATAACTGCGTTTCTCTCTGTGTTTCTAAGAGGATCGTTAAGGTTGGATTATTGAGTAAGGATAGATAGATTTGAAACTTAGTGTTATCGACCGATGGTACTTGGTGGAGTTTCATTAGGAGGTTCGTTAGTTATCTGAGTGGAAGCTCATAAAAACCAGCTTGCGATCTATAAAAAGTAGAGATGAAACGAATATTCGGCAATTTTTTATTATTATTACTGACAATAAGACGATTCTTACAAGGGTCATTACAGCTGAAGGCCAATGCGATCCAAGAAGAAAACTCTAAACGATATCCAAACGACAACACAACTACAATATATCTTCGATTTTTCTTATAAATTCTGCATACGTCACGTTAAAGATATCAACCTCTCCAGCCAGACCATTAAACATTTGGATAGCTCTTCCCACTGGGGAGTTTGCCATTATGTTTGTTCGGCTTTGAGGCTGGTAAAAAAAATCATGATGCCGAGAACGTCCATATGCATCGGGAACATATATATTGAAATTTTCCAGTATTATTGGATTAAAAATGATACCGTTGAGTAGTATATTCGGTATTCTGCCTATTCGGCAACATTTTAACTATTCGGCCGAATAAAGAATATTTAGTCTATTATTAGGTATTCTGCCGAATAGTTTAAATGTAAAACTGGAAGGAACAGGAACAGATTTTTGTTATTATTAATGTTGGAACACAAAAAATTAGGAAAAATGTACCGCGCTGCAAGTCTAGTAGGTACAAATGTCTATGATTTACCTACACAAAGATGTGCGGTCGGGAGTACCGTACCGAATATTAGGTTATTCGGCACATGATCTTGCATAATATTCGGTATTCGGCAAATATACTATTCGTTGCGTCTAATAAAAAGTCACTGTGGAAGTATTAAATATAAGCGTTTTACTTAAAATAAGATTTGAAATAGTTTCTCAGTAAATTAATTATTAAATGTCCTTTATTAATTAAAGTAAATATGTCACTTTTTAATGTTTACCCTGCATAAACCTTAATAGTAGTTCAGTCGTATATATACAGTGTATTTCACCCCCCTCCCAGTAGAATTACCTAAGTGTTAGTAGAAAATAATTATCAATAATTGTTTGTAGTTAAATTTATAGAAAATCCCTTGTATAGGAAAGTAGACTAACGTTATTTAATATGAACAATATTAACTGATTATTGTATTTATTTATTTATGCCATAACCGCATTTTTAACAAGTGTGATAACCCCTGGACAAACTCCTCTATGTAATGAACTTACAGATCAATCTTTCCGTACCTACCATAAAAGTCAAACAATTGGGATCAGCGGCATGACTGTTAAATTTGTACATGATTTTTTTAAAATCGCTATCAATTTCGGCAAACCTTTGCCATCTTCGGTCGTAGCAATACTAGTGTGATATATTAATGAAGGGATAAAAACGTAAGGGAGCAAGGTGAAGAAAGTGAGTTGAAAGTAATTACGTATTAGAGGGGAACGCAGGAATGGTAAACATTGTCATTAAAGGAGATTTGATATTGTTAATTATTTTATTAAATAAATTTACGCTTGCATTTAAACTATTTAATTCTAACGTTTGTAATGCAGATAATTAAAAATAATTATAAACCATTGTGTGCTTATTAAATATGTGATTTCTGTTATATCCAATTCAATGATGTGATGGGCAAACTCATAATTGTCATTCTTACGTTAAACTCGAGCTCTCTTACCTAGTCTTAAAGTTTTTTTAGTAAAAAATTAAGTCACAGATAAAACATAGTATAAATACCTACTTTATATTATAAAAAAATGGCTCGCATCTGTTGCATAGTTCAGTGAATCCTTCGAAAATAAGTTAAATTGTGTAATGTCACTATTTTTTAACGGTACCTCAAAATATACCTACATAATTTTGTTAGTGGATTGGAAATAATTTCGACAACCATTTACTTCACGTGAAAGTCCCTTAGAATGTATTTTGAAGTTTGTTAATCTAGACTTTCTCAGTTTTGTATACATCACTGACATGAAAGACTAAGTCAAGGTAATTTTCAAAGTTTTGTCATCAAAATAATTTACAGAAATTTTCAGAAACTTTAAAAGCTCACCTGCTTTATTCAAACAAACATCTAGGAAATATCGATAAATGAATTCTTAGATACAATAAAAAGATAAAATAAATTTCTCTATCTTTTACATTACGGTATCTCATATAAGTGGGGTAGCCAGCTGATTAGCTACATTTAGTATATTATATTATTATTTGGATGATTTGTAAAGCGCCGTTTTGTGAAAAAAATCTACCTCAAGGGCGCTCTTTGCTAACTAAGGTTGTGTCTAGATTATTCCGTGAGATTTCTTGAATAGATAAGTCTTCAGTTGGTTCTTGAAACGAGATATGTCCTGCGTTTCTCTGATCATTTGTGGAAGCCTGTTCCAGACTACAGGTGCAGATATTGCAAAAGCACGCTCCACGTACACTGGTTTCAATACAGTACTGGTCACCTCCAATTTAGTTGTAATATCTTGACAAGACCTCAGTGTTGTCTGTCTATGACTTAACGCCTGTCTACCGCAGAGTTCCATGATATATTCTGGGGTCATAGCATGAAGTGCCTTAAATACTGTCAAACACACTTTAAATTTATATGTATGTTGTTGTCGTTTTGTCGGTGCTAATAATAAACAAATTAAACTTCATTGACCATAAAAGGACCCAACGACCACCCGGATAGTTCAGAAGTCTGAGGACCTCTATTCATCCGATTCTAATTTCTACATTAGCATATTTGTCAACACGATAGGTGTCAAATGGGTGAGTAGCCTAAAGGGATAGCCAGCAAAAACCAAAAAACCACAACTCTATTGAAACATTCCTTCGATGTCTTTTTATCCGAAGGAAGCAAACAAATAACAGAAAAAAATAAGAAAATGAAAAAGTGGTTAAAGTAAAACAAACGAAATACAATACGTACAAAATTGTTATAATAGTCAAAATCACTTGTGAATTAAATCATAAAAACAAAATTAAAAAGAAATTTGACGAAAGGTGGGCTTATTGCAAGAGTGATATCTTCGAGCTAACCTTTAATGCTAATGAAAAACAAGACATTCAAGTATGTATATAGGTTAGATATATTACTGTGTGTATGACATCTCTTTGTCATAAAAAAAATACATTTTCAAATAAAATATTTAAAACTTGAATCACTATGTTTATTTGTTACATTAATTTAAATTACGCTATCGCGATTTCAGTGCACTTGCACCATTGACGAGCTTTTCAAGACTTGAAAAGCTCGTCAATGGTGCAAGTGCACTGAAATCGCGATAGCGTAATTTAAATTAATGTAACAAATAAACATAGTGATTCAAGTTTTAAATATTTTATTTGAAAATGTCTCGTAATTGTTACATAGTCAATGCCTCTAAAATAAGTGAAAAAAAAATACATATTTGGCTGAAATGTGCACTGAAATCGCGATAGCGTAATTTAAATTAATGTAACAAATAAACATAGTGATTCAAGTTTTAAATATTTTATTTGAAAATGTCTCGTAATTGTTACATAGTCAATGCCTCTAAAATAAGTGAAAAAAAATACATATTTGGCTGTAGCTGTCAGATGTGTTGTGCTGATGGGAATCATTGGTGCATTCAAGATATTAATAATCTTATAATACGTAATATTTCACGAATTCCTATATATTTAACAATAGAATACTTGAAAACATTGCGAAAAAACTGAGAGATCTATTATTTGACGAAGATTTCACGGAACATCAATCAAATTTATGCATTCGTAGGTACTATAATTTTGCGCCTAAATTTGGTAGAAACGCAACCTAAATAGATATTATTACGCCTGTTTTTATGCAACTTTTGTAACTTATTATTTCAGGATTCTGCAAAAACTTTACAAGACACTCATTCGAAAAATAAGCATAGGTGGCATTATAACCACTGTATTGAAGATTATCAATGATGATATAATGTCTCATTTGTGGCATTTTGGACCGAAAACATCCGGTATGGATGGGATACTTCATCGCTGAGCTACAGATAAATATTTTATTTGTGTAGTTTTACGAAGAATCATATTCTTTCCTAGGAACTTTTCTAAGAAAAATATAGTTGAATAACAATACTTAACAGCTAAAGATCAAAGGTTATGAATCGGTTTTACGATACAAGTATAAATTTATTGTGAAGGTGTTTAGATTTTATTTAATATTTATAACAAACCTTAAACATCTTTGTAAAAGTGATAAGCAAAAAAATATTTGCCTCAGTAAATAACGCCCACATAAATATTTATGTTTGTTTTTGTATAAGTATATTAATAACAATTTATTATATATATTTGTATACATATCTGGAAACTTTCTGGTAAACAAAATTATTTATAAAACCACAGCATATCTCAAAAATGAGCTAGTCAGTAGGTTAACTAAATGAGTCAATAAAACATAAATGAGTCAATAAAACATAAATGAGTCAATAAAACATAAATGAGTCAATAAAACATAAATGAGTCAATAAAACATAAATGAGTCAATAAAAAATAAGATAATCAGGATATGTGACATTAATTATCGCTTAATTGAAGATATTAAATGTTTTATTGGTGCGGGACAAACTGCATGTAATAAATACACAGCTCGTTCTCTCTGTGTCATAAAAATAAGGCATATACACGTTTTGTTCATTTGATGGGCTAGTTTTTTCACATTGGATAAATTTAACCGAGCGTTTCGTTCTACTATAAATTAAATAAACACAAGAGAAGCGTCTTTCGACTTTTGATATCATCCAAACAAGTCGAAAGACGTCCCTCTCACGTCTGTTTAATCTATAGCAGATCGAAATATTTGTATCAATTCATCCAATTATGGAATTCTATAGCTAGGTTGACGCTAGCCTGATGAATGATGAGAGTCACAGTGGACCTACTTTTTATTTCCGAATTATTTAAAATGAACTTTCACCATGAACCGTCGCTCAAAAACCTCAACTTTAAAATTTTGAAATGTTCTGTCTATCTTTACCCTCACACCCTATCCCAAGTGGGGTAGTCAGAGAAAACGGAACACTATATAAGCCTATCTTAACATAATGCTTTCACTTCTTTCACATTCATGAAATTGTTTATTTATTTATTCTTTTTGCACATTATCATTACATAACTTCGTTCACATATATTCGTTGTTGATATTCTGTGATGACACATATTATTTCGCTCTTGAAGTTTGATTTTTTTTTGTGAGTGTAAAGTGGTGTATTCACGGTGTATTATATATCATTTTTGCTGTTTTTTCTTCTGCTTTCTAACTGTGTAAAAACTTTTTCACTTTTAAGTACATATATAACTTTTATCAGTGTTTATACACATTTTCATACTAAGTAGTGTTCCTATAGATTTTTTTGGTAAATAGTGCATAAAATAAAAAAGTGTATATACCGTTGTGTTCCTCTCTGAGAGGCGCAAAATAAACCTCGCGGTGACACATACCTTACTTTACTCAATTCACTGGAAAACTGTTTTTCAAGAAAAGTGAAAATTTGAAAACTGTCGGAAAATTCTCATGATATATCAGTTCGATTCTATTTTTTATGCTCATTTCAAATCTGTGACTTTTGTTTGAATATTGTGTTTGGTTTTTGAGTTATACTCAATAATTAATATTTTTACTCCTATTTTATGTGAAAAACTGTTACGCTGCTTTGATGACCTATACTAACCTTTAAATAACATATCCATTAAAAAGTGCTCTTAAAATAGTACAAAAAAGTTCGTGATGGCATTGGTCTAGCTAGCGGTTTGAAGGAGATATTTCAGTGTATAACAATTTTTCATACATTTACCCACACCAGATTGGGTTTTGTTTACAATTTTTACCTAGCGTTGAACTCTCCAGAAATAAATTCTTGTAATTACTGGGAATTTCACTTCTTTCTTGTGCAAAATGGATCTAAATACATCATCTGAGGGAATGTCAGGACCAAGCGGTCTTCTACCAAGTCTTATGATGGACTCCCCTCACTCATTCATAGGGAATGCCCAGACTCAGGCGCAGATTATATCATCCACTATGTTGGCTGAAAACAGCCGTTTGAATAACGAGTTGAGGAGGCAAGTTGCTAATGCAGTCAACAATATACTAGCAGATGTTGGCCATCTTTCGGTAATTATTGCTTCGCTGCAAGCAGAAAATTCCCACCTTAAAGTTGCACTTATAGATGAGAAAAACCGTAACAATAGAATAAATCTGCCGCCAATAATTGATCAACAATCGGAAGTACAGCCTATCGTACATTCCAAGTCGAATGTACCTAACACGGAGAATGAGCCTGACTCGTATGCGCGTCGTGCTGGTGCACCTGATGGACCTGTTGCTGCTGCAGTCTTCAGATCTGACAGACCCAATAATTTAATAAATAACCGAGTGACCACAGGAGACAGACCTGCCAGATTGCGTCAACCTCGAATAATAATTCGTGGAGTTGGAGGTCCAGACGAAGAATTAATCGCAGCAAGTAGAGAAAGGCATATCCATGCCTTTTATTTTAAGGCAGGTACAACTGAGGAACAAGTTCATAATTATATGCTGAGAAAGCTTCCTGAATGTACATCTATCAAAATTGAGAAGGTCATTACGAAAAGTGAGAACTACGCATCATTTAAAGTTTCAGTTCCTGAAGGTTATTATGAGCACTGGATGAAGCCTGACATGTGGCCTCCGAATATAGCTATAAACCAGTGGTACTTTCGGAGGTCCAGAGGTCAACGGTCAGAACCAAAGGAAACCAACGCCATATAGAATTGATATCTTATATGCTAACGTGAGAGGACTTAATTCTAAGACAGCACTTTTTTCTAACAATGTTCTTGCTCAAAATATGGATTTAATTTTGCTTACTGAAACTTGGTTGAGCTCTTCTGTAAATGATGCCGAACTTTTCGACTCACGATATGTTGTTTTCCGCAAAGATAGAGAATCTCGTGGTGGAGGTGTAGCTTTAGCTGTTAGAACTACAAATTTATGTTATGCAAAGCGTTTAACGTTTATGGAATCTTCAGGAGAAGATTTATGGGTCAAAGTAGTTTTGAAACGTTACTCTTTATTAATTTGTGTGGTTTACTTTCCACCACGATCCTCGGAAGATGCTTACAGTATATTTTATGATAAAATTGAAAATTATGCCAATGTTTTAGGGGAAAAAGATGTATTAATTGTAGGTGACTTCAATTTTCATTCATCTCGCTCTTCTAAGAGTGAAAATTCATATTTTGTAAATAGATTTAAGCTCAATCAATATAATTTTATTTTAAATGATAAACAACGTATGTTGGACATGGTTTACTCTAATGCTCAACCTTCTCGGATTTCTGTCAACAGGCATGACGTGCCTTTAGTGCCTGAGGACCCAGCACACCCTACTTTGATTATTAATTTATGCTTAAATAATTGTCATAACGCAATCCTGAATGATGAAATATCTGCCGATGTTGATAGAAGTCCGAGGTGGAATTTTAATTATAAATGTATGCATTTGTTTAATAACTTTTTGGCTGATGCTTGTTGGTCGGATGTTTTCTCTGCTAAAGATGTAAATACTGCACTTGATCTTTTATATGCAAAATTGTATGATATTTTTGATAATTGTTTTAAAGTAAATAATCAAACTAATCGCGGAAAATATCCAATTTGGTTCAACGGTGCTCTGAAAAGAACGATTGAACGGAAGCATTTAATGCATAAATTATGGAAATCCAATGGCTCACCACAAGCTTATGACAAGTTTAAGGAGCTTCGTTCATTGGTAAAAAAGATGATTAATGATGCTCATAATAAGTTCGTTGATGAAGCAGAAAAAAATATTGCTAATGAACCCAAAAAATTTTGGAATTTCATAAAGAGTAAATCAAAAAGTGATTTTGAACCTTTGAGTTATACATTGAATGATGTTTCTTTTATGGGGGGAGAGAATATAGCGGGTGCCTTCGCGAGTTTCTTCTCTTCTGTGTATCGTGACGATGTTCCAGTTTTAAATGTAGATGACGCGTCATCGTCCTCAGTAGCAAATCAGCACTTAAATATAACAAGTTTTACTCTGTCTGATGTAACTGATGCATTCTCTAGGTTAAAGCCTAAATATGCGGCTGGCCCTGACGAGATACCTCCATTTGTGATCAAGGGTGGTCAATTTTATTTGTGCGAAGTGCTACTATTTATTTTTAATTTATCAATCAGTAGTGGTATATTCCCTGAAAAGTGGAAAACCACAAGAGTTAAACCCATTTATAAAAAAGGTGATAGATCTAACATTGAAAATTATAGACCTGTGGCAATTCTTTCGGCTCCAGCAAAATTATTTGAAATGATGTTACATAAAATAATTTATTTTAATTGTAATTCTTATTTGGTCGACGAACAGCATGGTTTCCGTAAGGGTAAATCGACGACAACTAATCAGTTATGCTTTGTTAGTTATATCAGCCAGAGCTTGGATGATTCACAGCAAGTGGATGTCATTTATACGGATTTTGAAAAAGCCTTTGACAGGGTGGATCACGATGTACTGTTGATGAAATTGGGCGCATTTGGTTTTTCAGGTGGATTATTGAAGTGGTTTGCGTCTTATTTTCAGAATCGTAAACAATTTGTGTCATATAATAGAAGTAGATCTTCGGAGTATTTTGCGAAATCTGGTGTACCTCAGGGATCAAATCTGGGACCACTGTTATTTACACTTTTTATGAATGACATTGGCCAGTTTATTGATCATTCTAAATATTTAATGTTTGCCGATGACCTGAAACTATTCAGATGCATTGCTGATGTTGATGATGCACATTTGCTGCAGAAGGATGTTGATTCGATAATGCAGTGGTCAAATACAAATAAACTGGGTTTTAGTATTAAAAAGTGCAACGCAATGTCGTATACGAGAAATCACAACAAGGTTATTTTCAATTATCATATGGCTGGTAGTATACTACTCAGAATACAGGAGACAAAAGACCTTGGGGTAACATATACTACAGATTTGAATTTTTCTGTACATATCAACAATATAACTGAGAAAGCATTTAGAACATTAGGATTTGTGTTACGAAATTCGAAGTACTTTCAAAATGAATCTACTTTGAGAACATTGTACGATTCCATGGTTAGGAGTATTCTCGAGTCAAATTCAATTGTGTGGAATCCGCACGAAGGCAGATATACTCTAATGCTTGAAAAGGTTCAAAAGAAATTTTTAAGACATCTGTATTATCGAACGTATGGATGTTACCCATTTCTGTATCCTTCATTGTTTGTCGCTGGATGTTTGAGTTATGATACACTTGAGAGGAGAAGAACATTTTTCTTACTAAAACATTTTTTTAAATTGTTGAATGGAATAATTCATAATCCAATGATTTTGACAGAGCTGTCATTTTACGTACCACACTCCTACAATAGATCGCGGGGGCATTTGTTGTTCTATCCTACCCATGGAAGAACGAATTTGGCGATGAATTCTCCGGCCAACAGAGCAATGGTATTTTTTAATTTGTTGGCTCAGAACTGTGACATATTTTCTCTGTCCTACAGAGAGTTCGTTGCCTTAATTGAGGCAACGAGCATTCTGTGGTGATCTTTTGTTTGCTTGTTTGTTTTTGTTTTAAATATTATGAATATTTTGTTGCTATGTATAAATTGTATCTCTTTGCACATCGCATTGGCCTAAAGCTGTAATGATGTGCAAAGGAAATTTAAAGAGAATAATAATAATAATAATAATAATAATAATAATAACAGTGTCAACAAAGCAATACAAAGTTTCAAATTTAAAATACTATTAGGACGATATTAGTGGCGAGATTATCACTATCAAGTGATTTTTTTCATTTAACTACGATGTTTTATACATGTACGCCGATTTTTCTAACTTAATACGCTGCCATCCTTCAAAATTTAATTAAAATATTTTCGACGGATGAGAATAACAAGATCGAGTAGGGTATTAAAATTCTAGTATCTTAACATTTTGCTTATTATAAGTTAGTTCCTACATAAACACATTAAGGGTTGCACCCTCCCTCACCCATGGATGTTGCAGGAATGTCAATTCCCATGTCATCCATACTCTTCATGCAAATTCTTCTCAAGGAAGGGCTCAAGGTTCGCCTGAAGGGCTATCCCCGACAAAATCCTCCCCAAAATTAAATACAACCGTTAATATCCACCGACTCCATTGTTTACAAAAGAACTTAAAATTAACTTACAGTTACGTATTTACTACGTACTAGTTGTTTGCCTAAATTAAAACAAAATATCTTAAGACTAGATTGAAGTTCTTAAAACTAGTTGCATTTCATAAAATATAAAAATATATTTTTTAGATCTTTTAAAAGTAGTATGATAATATAAGCTTTGGTTTATGGTATTTAGTTGAGCTTAACATAAGCTGGAGCTTTGAGTTGTAAGCTGGCAGTAGTGATCTAGGGAACTAAGATCAAACGAATTTGTTTGCAGATAATAAAACATATAATAATAATAAGTATGCGAAAAAACTCGTAATTTTTTTATATTCAGGTATTGATTTGTCACCATTTTTATATATTTTTTTTTTGGATTTTTATTATTATTACTATTCATAGAATATCAAATTTATTCCGTTTGCTGCAGAGAAAAACACTGCGAATTTTATGGTTTGGTATGGTAAGCTTGTATTTAACACTACATTACACGTACGGTATCAATGGTGCCCCATTATAAAATTTATTGGACAAGATAATGAGAATATTGAAATAATGTTTTTCTTTTTCTTTTTGTGAACTCCTATTTATCCGCATATTCAAACCAAATTTGTCCTCACGGGCGGGCTATTGGGCAGGCCTGAAGGGCCAATCGGCCAAACCGCCATCGTGGGAATCTTTTAAGCTACACTATCTCTTCAATGCCGTTTTTTTTTCAAAGTTTGGTTTTTTAATTAAATATAAAATAATAATAATTTAGTAATAATACACAAACAACAAGAATAACACAAGCTTTAAAACAGAAATAATATCGAATAAGGAAATGATGTATACAAATTGGTGAGTTACAGAAGGCCGAGGTGAGGTGTCCACAAACATGTTATTTGGCGATCAGAGGGCACGAGCCCGAGAGTTACCAGTGCCTGAATGGTGTGAAAACATTAAACCCTCCCGAAAGGGACATATCTCCCAAATAGGATAGGTCCAGCAACACCGTAAACACTCCCGAAGAAATTCGATATACTAGTTCTGTTTTGTTAAGCAAGTCTATTAACGGTCATACATTGAAAGAACCTCTACACACTCGGATATCTCAGGAGTCGGAGACTCCTATTTATCCGAATTTGCACACATCACTTTCATTTCCTCAGGGGCGACCAATGTTAATATTAACGGTCAATGCCGAAGAGCGCAAAGGTCTTCTAGTAATAGAGTCTGTAAGGCTCAATGATAGCTTTTCGTTTATGGCTTTATAAACTACAAGGCATGCTTGAAATGCCATCATTTTTTATTAATTTATATACTTATGTGTAGAATTGTTTCTAATCAATGTGCAGCAAGAATAAATAAATAAGTAAATGTTAGGATTATTTACTATTATTGAATAATTGAATTTGGGCACAATGGGCAGATGACAATATAATCAATCCACAAGTCATCACTTTCGGTGCCCATGGGCAACATTCACTGATTCCGTCGTTTAAGCCAGTCTAGAGCCCATTCGTAAGCGTTGGGACGGCTTTCTCACTTCTTTCGATTAGATTTTGCTCAATATTACATTGTGTAAACATGGTAGTCCAATTGAGATGCCAAATAAATAAATAAAAAAGTTGTGGGGTAATACTGATACCATGTGTTTAATTGACGGTTAAATAGAGTAGATAAATAGGAAAATTGTATTATTACAGTTAGCTAGGGATACTTAGGACACAATAGGAACACCCTGGATAGTAAATATTATAGGTAGGTAGGTATATACCCATTGTAAGGGAATCTGTGTAATCAGTGGATATGAAACAATTTTATTATTCAATATTGATCTGTATACAGGGTGTAAAAAGTAAGTACAGAAAGTATATACTTTCCTTCAAATTTTTCAGTTCCTATGACAATAAAACCAGTTAGGAGATTTAGTAAAATTCACGTTTTTAGAAACTTGTATTTCGTGAGATTGACATACATAATTTTGCTGTTACAAGTATTCTTGCCAGTGACGCTATTGTAGTTTTGTTTAAAGGTGATCGGTTACTTGATGGTAGGGTCGGGAATTTTTAATAAAAAGACCCCGGGATCTAACTTTATTCTACACATCTACATACTACTACGATGTTTAGTGTAGAATTTTGGATAAATGGAAGTCCCTAGACTTCTATAGTATCTGGGTGGGCGGTGGGTAAGTTGTAGGAGTT
Organism: Athripsodes cinereus; assembly: GCA_947579605.1. Classification (NCBI taxonomy): domain Eukaryota; kingdom Metazoa; phylum Arthropoda; class Insecta; order Trichoptera; family Leptoceridae; genus Athripsodes; species Athripsodes cinereus. Next base: position 739,454 of record OX388323.1, read on the forward strand.
CGCGCTTTTGTGATAAACTCGTCCTCTGACTATTGATTGAATTTAGTACCTGCGAATGTATTTCTTTCAAAAATTGTTGGCAACCAATGCACAATAAATAATTGATAAATATACTTTCATAAAAAAGCTTGGGATATATTTGGGATGACAAAAAATACAAATACATCTTATCTTTCAGACAAATAATCTTTTTCTGTCGTCTTTACATCACTCATTCGCTACATGTATCCAAACCATCATAACTTGTTTACACGCATTTATTTGTCTTTTACCCATATATTTAATTGGAAATAAATAGGACATATTTTTATTTATTAAATTAGTTAACTGGTATTAGGAGAACAGGATCAGTATCAGGTGATTGATAGTGATGGTCAATATATGGCTAAGTAAGCGGAGGGGTTTCAGGTAACTCTGTGTATTTCGATCCTCCTGTCCCTCACTGTGTTCTTCCTGCTGTTGGCTGAGATCATCCCTCCAACTTCACTAGCCATACCTCTGCTGGGAAAATATCTTCTATTCACTATGATCTTGGTTTCTCTCAGCGTTTGGATGACTGTCTGCGTTCTCAACGTTCACTTCAGGTGAGTTTTGTTAAAAACGTAAAGGAAAAATTATATTGAGTTATTTAACCAACTTTTTGCCAATTTTATTGTTATTTATTTATTTGAGATGCACAACAGATGTTTGATACTTCTTATCAATTTAATCCGAAAAAATCACACAGTTATACAATGTATCATGTATCGTATAATGTATCAATAAATACATTTAAACAAGCATAATATCGTTCTACTATATGTAGATTAAACAAACACGAGAGAGACGTCTTTCGACTTCTTAGGTCATTACAAATATGTAATGACCTAAGGTAAAATCGATTGATAATGACCTTAGAAAGACATCTCTCTATCTTGTTTGTTTTGCCAATTATGTAATTCTATAACTTATGCACCAAAACAATTTAAACGATAAATAATAAACTTATTTCAACTCATGTTACTCATCATACCGTTTTCTTAACATGTCCATTTTGAGTATTTCTGCCATTTTATTTTTTCAATATCAGTCAATTTTGGGCAGAAATTTCAATTAGGCCATGTTTTTGGATAATGTTTACATGAACGTGTAGAATACTTTCTGTTTTTTCATAACGAATAATTTTTGTACTTTTACATAATGGATGATGCTGAAAAAGCTCTAGAAACGATGATTTTTGAAAGCTGTATATATTTTTTGTTCTAATACGTAACTTTCATAGGTCACCCTCAACCCACAATATGTCCAATTGGGTGAAGACTCTCTTCCTTCACTTCATGCCCAAGATTTTGATGATGCGTCGTACCAAGTACACCCTTCCTGATTACGATGATACCTTCGTCTCAAATGGATACACTAATGAGATTGATCTAAGGTAAGAATTATTAATGATTTAAAAATTAAAGACAGCATTAATGAATCTTTAAATAATGCCAACTTTAAACTAATTTTTAATTAGGTATATTATACCCTTTTAACTAATTTACACTTATTATAGATGTACTTTCAAAAATTATCTTACACTTAGACCATCTGTTTTCTTAAGTGGTGGGTGCTGTTCTTAAAATTGTTGGCTCTGGAGATTTGCGAACTCTGTAGAGTGTGGAGGTGTTAAAGGCATGGTTAAAGACCCTATTTTTTAGGAGATGTTATGATTCTTGAATGGGCCTTTACAGTGGGTTTCTCACAAAACGGCGCACCTTAAAAAAGTCTAGTTATTATTATTATTTTTTTTTTTTTTTTTTTTTTTTTTTTTTTTTTTTTTTTTTTTTTTTTTTTTTTTTTTTTTTACGCGGCGGCAGAATTGCCATCCACACTTCTCAGCATTATACAACCAGATAAGTCTCCATATGATCAGTCATGGTCACACAAAAACTTAACAGTCTAATGCCGGGAAAAATTCACCTATCCAGATATACAGGATATCAAAGGATTAGGCTCAAAACGCGGGATCAAAATACCAGCATTGTGCCTGAAATATCTGTGTTCAAAAACTTTTTTACAATATTACAAGTGTTTATTATAATAGATTTTTGAATTTTAATATACAAATTAACCGGTAAATCTAATTTTTGTAAATTATTTATTAAAGATTTCGGAGTTACCCCTCTATCTGACATGACTAAAGGTATTATATAAACGGATCTAGAATGCCAAATATTTTTTTATTTCTCCTGCTAGTTCTGTATATTTACGTATTTTTTCTGCGACGGTTGTTTGTATATTATGTGTATTTGGAACAGCGATGTCTATTAGGTACGTTATTTTATTACGTTTATCATGTAATACTAAATCGGGTCTATTATGATGTACCTATTTGTCTATCTGTTATTATGGTTTTATCATAATAGAGCCTGTAATTTTGATTTTCTAAAACCGGTTCCGGTTTGTATTTATAATAAGGTATTACTGTTTGTGAGTTTAAAAGATTATGTTTAATTGCTAAATTTTGGTGAATTATTTTTGCGACATGATTATTTCTATTGGTATACTCAGTTTGAGCGAGAGTGGAACAACCCGAAACTATGTGTTAATTGTTTTTATTAGCGAAGTATAGATCGCAGTTTATTTTAGTAAATAGATATACATAAATATGGTATTTAAAGGATATTTAATATGTTACATGTGCATTATGAGAAATTTAGCAGTTAAAAAATAAGAAGAACACAGTTTTTGTTATGAATACTGATACTTTTATTCATTTCTTTAGTAGGGAAAGTTTAACTGACCCATTTACTCCAGACTACAAGAGCGGCCAGGAGAGTTTCGACGCAGTTGGAGGCGCCTTTGGGAGAAGCGATGATGATGCCAGACCTATACCGCACATGCCTCATGCATCAGGTGAAAATCTATCTATACCATCATACCATATTTTATAATTGAGATAGTTAGTTGAATTACTGTTTGTAAAAAAAGATTTATGACTGAGAGAGATACTGCAGTTTTATTTTCGGAGTGCCACATCAGCAGGGTTATTCATGACACAATCTAAATACAAACTTAATCTTGTCTTGATCTCAACCCTACAATGCGCGAAGTGACTATAGTTTAAAATACGTGCATGCCAATTCCGCTGTAGCTTTGGATAGTCGTTTCCAACATTTACATATAAAGTGTTATGGTTGTATTATATGACATAATCTCGGTTTATTATTAATGACTTGTGTTTTGTGATAGTGTGATGATTGAGTGAGCGAGCGAGACTGTGTGAGTTGTATATGTAGGCATGTTAAGATGACCAGAATGTCAGGTACCTACCTATGTTTTTTAAATTAATTGTGGCGCATGGTGTTGGATGATAGCTGATCTCTGAAAGATTTACTTAATTTCTGTACTATATATATTATGTAGTTATTGTCTGTTTTGTGCTTATAACGAATAAATAAATAAATAAATAACCTCAAGAATGCATTAGACATTGATTTATATACATTAATGATAATTAACACTTTATTGTCAAAAATAAATTTTACAAAAGGCGTACATATTGCCTTGAGGCAATGTCTTCCAGTAAATCTACTAGAATGTTTGATAACTATGTTTTAGTATAAAGTGAGTTTAGATCAATTAAGGTAAACAGGACATATAAACAGAAAATAGAATATATATAATATAAAACAAGAAAACCAATATAAATATGAAAAAAAATGTAAGCATACACAACCATAAACCTGTACCTATATACATGTATCTAAGTGAGTACTTTATATTTGTATGAGCCTATAATTGAAGAAGACAGAATATCTATCATTGGGGAGGTTGTTCCAGATTCTGGTAGCATGTACGGTGAAAGATGATGAGTAAAAATATGTAGGTGTTATGAGGTGGAAATTCTAAACGCCGATTATTTTGGGAGCTTAATGATAGACCAAGGGAAGAAAGGGGAACAAACCGTTCGAAGAGATATTGAGGAGCTTGATATGCATTGCTAATTAATTATGACGGAAAACATTATGATGAATATAATATTGTTTTGTTGATACGGGAATATTTATTTCAAATAATAGAGTTCGCAAGAAAGTCTAGAAAAATCCAAATATTGATGCATCTATTTTTATGTACCTATATATCTACCTGCACTTAGATACTATTGTATGCATTAGTGAAAGTTAAATAAACAATGGCAGGATTATAACTATCCCATATAACAATGAGAGTTCTGGTGACTACTCACTTAGCCGCTGGGTAATTTTATTTTGTTGTAACTTTTTCTACAAAAATCTTAATGGCTTTATGATATTCCCTTTTGTTTAACAAAGTGTTTTGTTTTTACACCTGTTTAATAATAATGACTAATGTCCGCGCTAGGTATAGTAATATTTTAATTGTAATTTATTTTGTATGATTTTTGATATGATGTATGTGATAATACATTATGAGAGATCCTAAAATATACCTAACCTGTGTAAATATCGCATATAGTAAATAATTGAGTAAAAGAAATGTTTAAATATGTAAAAATGTAAATAATATAGTAGGTAGTTAATATTTACTAGTACGGAAAGAATTAATTTTATTATAATTATATAGATGTGTTCATCCAATGATTAATTGTATCACTGATTCATTGTATCTTATAAATATCTATCAAGTCACACAACTTATGGGATATTGTCACTATATTGGAAAATATAATTTGAACTTAATATCTGGCCTTGAGATAGGTATAAAGAAAGTTTTGCATATTTAAAAAAAAAAAACAATTGTAATTATAAATTTGATTAAGGACGTATGTAAATAATTGGATATTATAAGAAAAAATAATGTTTGATATGTAAATAATTACTTGTTGATAGACAGAGGTGTACCTGTACACTAATAATATTTAATGATTTCAATAATATATTGTGACGGTATGTTACAATTGAGATTTGTTTTATATTTAAAGTAGATCGAGTATGTAAATTATAAATTGATGTTGCTAAGTAAATTGTATCGGTAGGTATAGGATCAAACTTTATGATAATCTTAGAGTCATAACTATTGTTTTAAAATTCTACGATACCTATGTATATCAAAAGAACATGAAAATGTATTTAATTAAATAAATTGTTGTTTAGAGATGTAGATATCTAGGTGAAAATTGATTGTAAATAATTTTGCATATGTTAAGATAAGTTATGTATTTGTTCCATAATTCAAATGTATGTAAATAATCTTGTTTGATAATTATCTTCCGAAAAACGGCTGTAACTTCAAGAAAGAAAAAACATCGCATTTTAATCATTTTAATATTCTTCATATTATGATAAAGCAATCAAATTTAAAATACATACTATTTTATACTGCCATTGAAGAAAAGTACAAGGACATAGAAGGAGACAGAACAATTTTATTTCTGTCTCTGTCTGCCGCCCCGGAGAACTATATAAGCCAGCGCAGTTCAAGGACGCCAGTTCAGAAGTTTTCCAATATCCGTGCGCGTAACACCGATATAGTACTCGCCTTGTCTGCTAGGTATTTACGATATACAAATACCTAAGTGAGAAGTGATTCATCGAAAGCGAGAAATAAATTGAAAAGTGAATTTCATTATTATCATCTGAGACTATTTTTTTAATTTGATTGCAATATCATATATTCGACGAGTGATTGATAGACTATTGATAAAATATTCCATTGTGAAGTTGTTCATCGGGAACTATATTTGTGCACTGCAACTGGACTCTTCGTGACACATATATAGACATTGTGTTAATTGTACTACAATCGCTGAGGGTCGCGCCCTCGCGTTTAGCCAGCGCAACGAAGAAGTAATTGTTTTTTTATTTATAATTTTTGTACATTACTTATATTCTATTACTATATGATAATAGTACTTACATGTGTTTTTTTTTACTGTGTGAACACGTCAGTGTTATTGTTTGTGTTTATTTTGCATTGGTCCATGCATATAAATTATTCCCTTGAATAAATCGTATTTATAATTATAATTATTATTTTTTTTTATTTTTGTATATTAGTACCCACCTACTTAAGAGGAACTTTTCTTGTAACGTGGCCCCCAAGCTAGCCGTGGCAAGGTACTACCACGGGAGCTCACGTTAAGCTTCATGCTTGAGGATGTTATAAAGAAAGCATAATATACATATATGTAAATTACGGGATTCCTTGTATGATACATTATTATTATTGGATTATTTATATTGCACCGTTTTCATGATTCAAATCATCTCAAGGGTGTATTTTTACACTATAATTTCACATAATTTATTCTTTGCGATTTTTACAATACAAATTTGTTTAAATATTATTGTCACAAATTTTGATTAGATCTAATTTCTATGTTTCTAATTTTACAATTTAACATTTTAACTTTCACAGTAAACTCTTAAAACAACATAATTAAATAAACTACACTGTATTTTAGTCGGAATGAAAAAAAAATCAGTATCGGTGTTGAAGACGACGCCCTTAGTCGGGAAGGATGCGGCCGGAACTTTCGTTGCAGCCCAATCTCGACCTGCGCCTTCCAAGAGCAGCAACCAATTCCAGCGGACCATAGCCTTTGGAGTAAGCCACCCGCCCCCTAGTGCAGAGCTTCAAACACTAGGGATTCAAGGCGGGGCGAAGTACTCCGGACTTAAGGAATACGTCCACTTGACGTGTCGTCCGCCGAAAGGGGTAGCCACAAGCTCCTTTACTCTTTAACAGCACGAGACTGCATGGGTAGATGGAGGGAGGGCCAAAAAATAAAACCACTTTCAAAGTTTGAGGCTTTGAAAGACGAACAACATGCCTACTGCAGGGTCTCTGGGTAAGAGGTGAAGGAACACGGAGAGGAAGGGGTGGTGCCTCAATACAGTAACTCCGCCTCAGTACACTGTACGTCCCAAGAACGCCAGGTAAGGAGACTGAAAGCTAAGGTAGGGAGACTTGGCACAGCAACATCGCCTCAGTAGACTGTACACACAAGGGCCATAATCCCGAGTATGCCAGCTAAGGAGGTTCAGAAGCCAAAAGGTAGGAAGTCTAGGTACAGCAACTTCACCTCAGTAGACTTCACACACAAGGGCCATAATCCCGAGCGCGCCAGCTAAGGAGGTTCAAAAACTAAAGGATACGATATTGCTATACGGAGGAATAACCCCGCTATCGACTATGGATGGGAATTATGCCTTCAACACACTGGCTGTACGGAGGAATCACCCCACAATACAACGCGCGGTAGAAGAAGGCAGGAAAGGTAGGTGAGGGGTACGTCTTCAACACACTGGCTGTACGGAGGAATAACCCCACAATACAACGCGCGGTAGAAGAAGACTAGGGAAGAGAGGAAGGTTTGCTAACTAAGGAGGAAAGGGGAATGGGAAGGAAACCTATCAAAGAGTGGTTGATGCCTAGTGCACTGGCTGCAAGGAGAAATGTCAACACATGCAGCGCGCGGCTCTAGGTACCTACCTCTCACTACTAAGCTCCACTTGAGCTGTGCCAGTTGGAGGAGACCCTATCAGTCCAGTATTCTCGTCTAAGCGAGGATACCTCCCTATGCTATGGCCACAAGGGCCACAGGATTCTGAAGAGACGAACATTTAATCAAGAATATAAAGAATTTAAATCAGCATTCATACGTAAGTTTCTATTTTACACTATCACCATCTATCGTTCGTCCTCCAAAGCACTATTTATTAATACAACAACTATGCCACAAAGTTGGCGCTTTAAATATTCTACGTTACAATATTATTGAGACAATTTTACAATACAATTATAATACAATTTTAGAGTTATATTATCGCGTTGCCAACAGGTGTGATATTTAACAGTTTTCGCCTGATATTTTTTTTCGTCATCTGGGTATGATAGCTGGTTTCACATTCCCATACTTTTTTATTACTATTTGTTTGCAGATTTTCACCACTATAATGTTTGCAGTTTCACAGTACTATATTAGAGCATAGAGTATTATTTTATACAATATGAAGTTAGGTAGGTAGTGAGATATTGTTTGAAACTTAGAGTACTTTAAAAAGTACATTTGCATTGCATAGGTACAAAGCAGTACTCACTTAAATATATTAGTCAGTTCGTGTACATGTTTATTTGTGTGTGTATTAATATGTTCTGTATCGAAACCGCAATGTAAGCAAAATTGAAGTGAAAGAATATAGCCTATACGAGATTATATCTTTATGATTCACTCGATTTTGAAATTGATCTTAACCGTGGAGTACCCGAAAATGAATAGACCTTTAAAATTTTTCGTTAGTTTAAAAGTAAGGTAAAAAATTAAAGAGTGAAAGAATACAGAGTTATTATGTATTTTAATACTTTTTATCGATTTTTCTTATTTTATTTTATTTATTGGTAAAAAGTACAAAACAGACAACAGCTATAAATATGGTTTACAAAAATAAAAATAAGTCGTTCATAACTCAGCTGTCATCCACAAACATGTACCACAGGTAAGTCAATTATTTAAGTATCGCACATTCCGCTCATTCATCTGTTCTCACTAGCATATCGCACAAGCAGCCATCGCTAACACACAAAAATATATTTTGAAACATTATTCTCAAGTATTACCGATTATATACGGTGATACGGAAGATACTAAACTTTGAAAACAAGTGTCTTAGAAGGATTTTGGATGTCAAATGGTATGGACATGTTACAAATGATGCTGTGCGCCGGCGCACCCAGCAGAGACCTGTAATCTCCGTAATACAGGAGAGACGATGGTCCTGGCTGGGACATGTTTTGAGAATGCCTAATGATAGTTGGCCAAAAAGAGCACTGTTCTTCCGGCCGCAGGGGTTCCGTCGGCCCGGGCATCCCTCTTTCACAATACACCGTTCCTATGACAACGATATCAGAGCGCAGGGAATGTCGTGGAAAGAGGTGACGCAATTGGCACAGAGACGCTCTGAATGGAGGAGGCTGGTTCCTGCCCTGTGCTCCCGAGAGGAGCGTTGAGGGCGATGATGATGAATTTTATTGCTTAAACTTAGAGTGGGAGACTTATTTTTTTACCGGGAGTATCCGGGTTTATAACTAGCAAATTTTTTAATAGGTTTTCCAGAATGTGTAATGATATATTAGTATGTACGTTGTATGTCCTCTGCAGAAACTAATACTCTACGGACTAGTGCATAGTACTATACTGCCTCTTGTACAGCGCAGGGAGTTTCACATTAATTTTGAAAAAAATACAATTGATTTATTGGTACACTTTTAGAAAGAATTGGAAAGAAGTGTTTCGTTGTAAAATAGACGTAATAATGCGAGAGAAACGTCTTTCGATTGCTTAGGTCATTATCAATCTGAATGGTCCTAAATAAAAATGCAACGAATGTTCGGCAACTATTCGGTATTCTGCCTATTCGGCAACATTTTTACTATTCGGCCGAATACTGAATATTAAGTCTTTTATTCGGTACTCAATTGGAGATCCATGTCTACACAATGCAACATTGTGTAAAATCTAATCGGAAGAAGTAAGAAAGGTGTCCCAACGCTTACGAATTGGCTCTAGGCTGGCTTAAGTGATCACTTTCAGTGTCCATGGACAACGTTCACCAATTCCACCATACAATAACGTTTAACAGTGACGAGAGGACGTCTTACCTGACGCTTTACCTGTCTTTTATGTATTATATTAGCAACTTTTTCACAACATAATAATAATAATAATTAATATTTGAAAAAATAAATAAAAAAATAAAAAAAAAATAAAATAAATAAGTTTATATGTGGCTGCGTGATTGCAACCTTTTCACAACATAATAATAATAAATAATATTTCAAAAAATATATACAAGTTTATATGTGTCTACTATAGTGCGTGATTGAATCTGAGTGTTTGACTAAATCATTTGCAAAAATACTTGTTTAAGATAGTTACATTTAATAGATTGATAGTGCTCTTCTTTCTCTCCGACATAGTTCTTTTCACAGTACATTATTAATAGATTGATAGTGCTCTTCTTTCTCTCCGACATAGTTCTTTTCACAGTATATAACTAATTACAGAAAATGGAGAATTCACATTCATTCCTCGAAAAAGCTACTGAAATATTAACAGAATTGGTAGATAACATCTCCAACACTGACAGAAGATCCAGTAAAGAAGTACAAAGTGTTGTGCTGAAACATGTGCACAAACTACAAGGAATTTTGGGTCATGCAGCCATCCAAATGACAGAAATGCAAAACATAATCAAGCTTCAACAAAATAGTATTAAAAACCATGTGACACCTTCTTATGCAGCAGCTGTAAAAAGGAATATAATTGAGGATGCATCTTATGGTATTCTCATAACTAACGAAAATAGCTCAGAAGACGCCGATGAAATGTTCAAGAACATTAGGAAAAATTTGAATATAGCAGGAGTAGATGGCATACAGATAAATAGTGTTAAAAAAATTTCTAGAGACAAAGTAATTGTTAATGTAAAGGAACAATCGCAGAGAGAAGTTTTAGCAAATAAAATTAAACAACAGAAACTGAATGTCAAACTACTAGAAAAGAGAAACCCGTGCATAATACTCAAATATATATATAATGATTATAATATAGACCAATTGCAAAATAACTTCAAAGAGCAGAATCCTTCATATGCTCACTTTTTTAATGAAGGAACTTCAACGGTTTTTAACATAAAGAAGGTGATAAAGAGTAAGGACGATTATGTCCATGTTATTGTTGAAGTGGACAGAGAATTAAGACTGGCCTAGCTCAATAATGATAAAATATACATTGGAATGCAACGCATAAGCGTAAACGATGCTAATCCACTTCCTCAGTGCTACAAGTGTCAAGGATTTGGACACACATCAAAAAAATGTTTTAAAGATGATAACACATGTTCTCATTGCAGTGAAAACCACATTTTTGCGAATTGTCCCAATTTAGCAAAGATAGCAATTTGCAAAAATTGTACAAATAGTAACACAAACTATCAAACTAAATATAATACAGCACATAGAACAACTAGCAAAAATTGCTCTGTGTACATAAGAATGGAAGGCTTGGCCAAACAAAAAATCAACTATTAGAATATTTAAGGGAATGGTATAGAACGTAAAAGCAACAATATATTATGGATCAAGACTTCATCGAGTTAGATCATGAAGTATTATACACGAGAGAAGAAAATTTACAAGACTGGATCTCTCAACTGAACCCATGTAAACATGGAGATATTACAGCTGTGCATATTAATATAAGATCAATTAACAAATATTGGGATCATTTAATTATACAGATGAAAGACTATATAGATAATATAGATTTGCTCGTATTGACTGAAACATCAACAGATTATTTTAGTAAAGATCTATATAAAATAGAAGGATTTGAATCTTATTGTTTCTGCAGAACAAATAGACAAGGTGGTGGTGTAATGGTGTTTATTAAATCTATTTTTGAATTTGAACAAATTGAGTGTAATAGTGAATATAGTGAAATGGTGTGCGGTAAGATAACACTTGATGATTTCCATTTCTATTTATTGGCTATTTATAGACCTCCTAATTTAAATAAAAATCATTATATAAATGAATTAAATAATATATTGACTAGTAATATGAAAGACAATGAAAATGTATTGATAATGGGAGACATAAATATTAACTTATTATCTGACCAGGAGAATATTGTGATGAATTATGAAAATATGCTTATTAACAATCAGTTTGTGAAATGTATTAATGACGTCACGAGAGAAGTGATGGTAGCTGGAAGAAAAACAATATCATGTATTGATCATATTTTCGTAAGGAGGGTTGGTAAAAATATACACTCGAGTGATAATTTAATTACTTGTGTGAGTGAATGTGCAATAGCAGATCACTATATGGTTGCAATTAAAGTAACTTTTGAAACTAAAAAATCTAAAAATCAGCTACATGACGTAGAGGTTAATGACAATCATGTGATTTCTGAAAATAAATGCTCTCGTCTAATTCAAGAAGTTGATTGGAATAGTATGTTAGTTGAGAACTCAGTAAATGCATTATATAATATGATAAAAGAAACCTTTAAAGAAATTTATACCAAATGCAAAATTACAGAAAAGAAACCAGTTAAAAAGAGACCATGTTCAATGAACTTATGGATGACAGATGATCTTTTAAAAGAGATTAAAAAAAGGGATGCATTATTTAAAAAATGGAAAAATACCCCCTCTAATCAAACATATGAAATAGAATATAAAAGATTTAGAAATGAGCTTAATAAACTTATATTAAATGCTAAAACAAACTTTTATAAAGATAAATTTAATAGCTGCTTTGGTGACATCAAAAAAACTTGGAATAAAATAAATATTATCTTAGGAAGAAAAACTAAAAATAGTTGTGATGAAGTTGTACAAAAATATCTTTTAAAAAACAATCAATTAGACACAATACTGGAGAAATTCAATGAAAATTTTTCAGATAAAGTGTACAAAACTCTTCACATATGTAATCATAAAACGATGCATCATATTGATCTTATTAATGTAACTGGAAATACCTCTATGTTCCTTCGATCTGCAAACAACAGCGATATTATAAACATTATTAAAAACATGAAAAACTCAAAATCACCGGGTATAGACAACATTAGGATGCATGATTTGAAAAAAAATGTTGAGAAAATTGGCCCCATTATTACTCATCTCATCAACAAAATTATAGAGGAAGGATACATACCTCAAGAACTAAAAACTGCAATATTAAGACCAATCTATAAGGGTGGACAACACTATGACTTGAATAATTATAGACCAATAAGCATTTTACCAGCTATTGAAAAAATTCTGGAAAAGTATGTGTGTAACCAATTAAAAAAATACATAGAAAAAAATAACATTGTGGATCCATCCCAATACGGATATCAAGAAAATAAGGGAACCGAGACACTTCTACAAGATTTTGGAAATCTAGTGAATGACGCACTGGACAAAAGAAAACATGTTCTTGTTATTTTTATAGACTATTCTAAGGCCTTTGATACCATCGATCACGAAAAATTATTAGAGTATCTAGAATTAATTGGGATTACTGGTAAATTATTGCTATTTTTCAAAAATTATTTAAGTGATCGCAGATGCATAGTTAAAATAAACAATACATTTAGTGATATAAAATACATAAAATCGGGTGTGCCGCAAGGATCAATTTTAGGACCAGTATTGTATTTAATTTATGTTTCCATGCTTAAAAATCTTTTTAAAAATGTTCAGCATTTTATTTATGCTGACGATACTGCACTAGTAATGACGCATGAAAATATTGATGTGGCGTGTAAATTACTTCAAGATGATTACAATAACTTGATTAAATGGTCACATGATTATGGCCTAATAATAAATGCTAAAAAAACTAAATTGATGCATATAAAAACTCCCCATACTATTACGTTAACTAAACCCTACATAATTTCACATGATTATAACTGCATTCACAATAACATTCAATGTAATTGTAATTGTAAAAATATTGATCAGGTAACAACATATAAGTATTTAGGTGTAATAATTGATAATAATTTTAAATGGGACGAACATATAAGTAAACTATGTAATAGGTTAAGATCAGTTGCTGGTCGCCTTCATAAAGTAAAATATTTTGTACCTAATCGTATAACAAAAACCATTTATTTATCGTTGGCAGAGTCTTTAATAAGATATGGAATTTCTGTCTGGGGAAATACAACAAAAACTAACTTAAATAAAATACAAAGTGTTCAAAACATACTTATTAAAATAGTTACTAATTACAAATCTATTCCAGGTAGTCATTTCAATGCCAACGATACATATAGGGCTAATAACTTAATGACTTCAAAAGGAATATTTTTAAACAAATTTTTATTGCCTTACTTTTTGGACAATAGATACAGAAATAAGCTAACACACAATTATAATACTAGATACACACATAATGAAGGATTGGTAATTCCAAAAGTAAATAATAAATACGGTATGAGAACCCGAGACTATATAATACCCAAAATAATAAATATGCTACCAAAAAATATTAAAAATACCCATAGACTAGGTAAGTTAAAGATTCTTATGAAACAATGGACTGTAAATAATATTGATATCATAAATGCTTTATAAAATTTAATATTGTCATACAAAATAAAATAAATTATAGGGAGTTGATTGATTTGCAAGGAACAAGAGTTATAAAAAATTTTATTACAAGAATAATTGCAATTAAGACCCATAGATTTATATGTACTAAAGTACTTAAGACCACAGTTTATTTCGTTTTTTAAGTTAAATTGTTGATTTTTAAACACTACAATGTATTAGTATTAAGTATAAGTTGATAAATAAGCATGTTTTATAGTACCTACCTAGTAAAGTCTCAGACATGTTAGCATATTAGTATTGTAGTATTCTAGTTATAATAATGAGTATAGTATTATAGTCAGGAAGAGTATGTATATATTTTTAAGTAAGGAATTAAGATAATATATTAGAATAATAATTTATATGTAAAAATGATTTTGTAACCTTTGTAAAATATCAAAACATTGAATTATATTTGTATATGGATATATAAAAAAGAACCTGTTGACAAGTCTTATAAAAGACTTAACAGGACTTGTAATATTTACTTGTAATATTTTTTAATAAAAAAAAAAAAAAAAAAAAAAATCACTGTCACGATTTAAGGTCCACCAGCAAACCTTAGAAGCAACCATCTTTTTGGGATCTCATTTTTCAGATCTCAAATAGATCGCGATCTCCCGTCTAAATTTAAGCCAGCCTAGAGCCAATTCGTAGGCGTTGGGACACCTTTCTCACTTCTTCAGATTAGATTTTACACAATGTTGCATTGTGTAGACATGGTTCTCCAATTGAGGTTTCTGATTGGTTTTGTCATCTGCATCCAAATCCGGTTAAACAATAAAAAAAATAGTAAATATTCTAAACAGAAAAAATATATTTTAGATAAAACAATATTATGAAAATCCCCTGTAATAATTCCTCGCATATATAATCCAAATTGTTTCTGCACTGCAACTTTATGTTGAAATAAATGATTTAATGGGGCGGAATAAAACATGAACCCGGGCAATACCCGGCATTACAATATATTCGGGTAACGTATTATTCATATTATATATAGGTAACTGCTGAAAACAAAGAAGAACAAAGACATACAATATAAAATAAATAAATAAACAAAAAATATAAGAACTAAAGGGGATGGACTTAAGTACCTACCTACTATTTTCTTGAATTTCTATGGATTGTTTAACTTGAATTGCAATATGCAATAAATTACATTTATATTTAAGGTAAACAATAGTTCTTTGTTCTATGGAAAGTCTGGCTAAGAATAGGTACGACTTGAACTCTTTTCAGTAAGTTTTCGAGTGTTCCGTTAAAGGCAGGGTTTGATGTGATGGCAAATCTCATCGCTGAACTTAAAATGTTTTTGTTTTTCGAACGTCTGCCTTTTACAAGACACTCGACAAGTTTCGGTAAAGATTGGGATACCAATTCTTTACCGGGTGCTCCACGGCTTATTTGTAATGAATATCATATTTTCTTTAAAACTTTTTCTGTACCTTAGAGGATAAACCACGGGAGTCTACTTTTTACCACTTTTGAGTTAACAATGCAAATATTATATTGGTAACAAAACGTTATGTTAGTGGGTAAAATACTGTAGTCCAAAGTTGTTGGATTATATGATTTTTCATTTGTAATAAATATATGAAGTCCATTTAATGTTGATGGAAAATCAACGTAAGTCCCACATACGTTTTAATATTCCATCAGGGAGAAAAAATCATAGAAAATTTTGTTAGTGCCAAAATCACGGGAGTCCAACATGCGTTGTTTATACTAACTATTTAAAACAATTACTTCAAGTCGGTGCCACAAATGTATGTGCAGATATCGTTAGAGGATAAAACACAGAAATCCATTTTATCTATAATTGTCAATAAAATAATTATTTTTATTATAAAATATTAAAATCTAGTCTATCAAATGAAGAGACTTTTTTACAGACTGAAATTATTCCAAATATTATGACAGTTATGATGTTTAGAAACTTGAAAATTCATATAATTGCCTCTCCTGCACATTTATTGTAATGTGACTCCCGTGGTTTATCCTTTAAGGTACAGTTTTGAATGACATTGTATTGAAATTTTAAGTGAATGATTATTTCACGAGCAATGCCGGGTTCAGAGTTAGCATGCAACTATTAATTTGTGTGTTTGTTTATTTTGTGTCATCAGTGGATTCTGAGAACATCCTCCCCAAGCACATGTCTCCCGAGGTACAGGCGGCGCTGCGTGGTGTTCGCTTCATAGCGCAGCATATCAAGGATGCTGACAAGGACAATGAGGTAAGGCATTGAATAATTCTTTTCATATTTATTTTATATAGATGTCCGTGAAAGACTGAGAATGATCTTCTTGTCCCTTGATTATTTTTCTGTACAGCTTATCATTGGACATGGCCAGTTAAAAGGTAAACTTTTTGAGTTAGCCTTGACTGATAATCCATGGTGATAGATAGGGAATCAAAGGAATCGATTAACTTATCGGGGCCCAGCCCTGCAAAATAATTTTGGATGTAAGATACTACTTGCATTATTCTTATGTTGCCAAGAGAAACGTGTAAGGTCATTAGAAGAAAATAACAAGAAATAAAGTTTTATATTATAAAATAAAATTTTCCTGAGATTTTGTCATTACCATTTTTATTCGTCGTGTAATTTCAATAAATAACAAGTTGAATATTATTAAAATTTGTCCAACGAGTCAAATATAAAGTTTGTGTTTTGAATAGCCCTAGGATTTCTCCTTTTCATAATATCCTAAAGGTGGGGATACACTATAGTCTCTCTTCATCAGTAAATCTTAAAAACAGAATAATATAGAGATCTGAGTTTTTGTTTTATTTATACATGTTTTATATACAAACAAAGTTGATATTATCAACCGACGGTACTTGGTGGAAATTTATGTTGAATTAATTATAAATAAAACATTGTATAGATATTACTATTGATGTTATGTGAATGCTAATAATGTAAATATTAAGAATATTACACAATAGACACCTCGTCTTCACAACCAACAGACTATGCAAACTTCTCTTAGTAGGAAACACGAAAGGTGTTCTGATACTTACGAATCGGCTTAGGTTGGTAAACAGAACAACGTTTAAAAATGAGATATTACTTATAAGTTTTGATAACACAGTTTTCCACTACTTTTCTCAGTTTTCGATGAATAGATATTTCATAATATATACTGGGGCATTTTTGAGTAATTTTTGCGTCATCAAATTGTTTTAATTAATACTAGATAGTACTCACTTAGATACATATTAAGACATAAAGGTTTACTGGAAGACATTGTCTCAAGGCAATAAGTACAACTTTTGTACACATTTAAAAAAAAAAGAAGATATATCTGGGTTTGTTATACACCCAAATACAACCTTATACACCTTTCACAGTAAGCTAAAAGCTTGTGCCATGAAAGAGGAGTTTACCGGCACCTGGAATCTAACTACAGACCCCCTGTTCTGAAGGCCGAGACTCTACCTCCAGACTACCGACGAATTTATTTTTACTACTACTACTACTACTACTACTATACCATCACGGCATATCCCACAAGTGGGGTTTTACTACTACGTTTTCATTATTATTATTTTCAATTATTCGAATATTTCTCATCAGTGGTGGTTGTTTTTTTTTTACATAAATATAACATTTGTCACATGAAAATTCATGACGGATAGCATTCGAAATTTATTAATTCTTTTTTTTAAAAAAAAAAAAGATATATCTGGGTTTTTGTTATAAACCCAAATACAACCTTATACACCTTTCACAGTAAGCTACTAAAAGCTTGTGTCGTGAAAGGGGAGTTTGCCGGCACCTGGGATCGAACCACGGACCCCCTGTTCACGAGGCCGAGACTCTACCTCCAGGCTACCGACGATTCTCTTCGAATGGTTTGATGGATTAGCTCTGTAGTGTACGTCCACCTTTGGACAGCATAGCCATATATGTATAGAAGTCACAGAATATGTAGATATATAAATAGCTGTTAGGGCTTAATGTAAAAAAAAATAGAATAAAAGTACCACTACTCCACTTTCACGTATAAAGTGTATAATACTTACGACCTAATGTTCTTACTTCTTTCTGATTCAGGTATCGACAACTATTGGTCGTACGATGAAAATATAGCTAAACAAATTTATTCCCTACATTTTTAATTCGGAAATTAACTACCTATTTAATTTTTTACCATCACAGTATCTCCCAAAAATGGGGTAGCCAGCAGACTAGCCAGTAGTTTCTGATCACCTACTGTGAGATGAATATTTGATATCTGTAAACCCAAACAAAATACACTGTAAGCATAAAATTGTCCCGTGTGCGCCAATAAATATAAGATTTTTGTCAATACTGATTTGAAGATGTATTTTACTTTTTTTGTTTATTATAACTTATTTTTTTTTGTAGAGAAATGCATTCTAAATTCAATTAAATACAATCAATATACCTACAGAGGGCGAGTTTATCGCAAAGGTGCGAATCACCAATTAAATGGGATTTTTTAAAAACCAACTCACTTTGTTTGATGTTTTTTTTTTATATTTTTATTACTATGCAATAATCAAAAGGTTTACATCCCCTTAAATATAGGTTTGTAGTTTGGTGGTATTTGCTGAACTTTGCAAATACGAAAAAAATGTATGGAGACAAAAATGCGCGAAAAACTTTCAGAATACATTTTCGTAAGGAGATGGCTTTAGTTCGGTCGTGACTTTCTTCTAATTAGATTCAACATCTCAACATAACTGTTCAAAGGCCCTGGTTTGGACGAGGAACTTTTAAGGATAGTCTTGGTCTTAATCATACGATGCGCGAAGGGACTATGGCCAAAAACACCGCGCTACCGCTACCGCGTGATTGTTGTGCACACATTTTTGACTAATAGTCGTTTCGCACGTCGTGTAATTAATATTAAGATTGTATTTAGATTTTGCCAAGAGTAACCCTACTGGTACGAAATTAATTTATTGTTCAGGCGAAAATTATTTAGAAAGGTTAGTTTTATAAGGCGTAATAACTGTTTTTCTCTTGTAGTCACTGATTGATGTATTATTTATTCCAAACTTTGTTTTTTTTCCATGTTTTTTGGTTAGAAATTTTAAAAAGGTTGCATCATTTTTCGTATCCATTTTTTCTTTATTACGAATCGTTTCGTGGAGCATTCTGCAAATAATTGGTCTCCCACTCTTTTCGGTAAGTTTAAAAGTGTCCTGCAAAAGGTAGGTGTTCGAGAAAATAAGTACATTAAGGACATTGAAATAGCGATGAAGTTTGCCTTCCATCCTGATCGTCTTAAACTTTTATTAGCACGAAAAGGATGACTCGCGTGTTTTTTTAAAAGAAATGTTTCTACTGGCTGCTCCATTTTCATGTCATGTCATTTTGGGATGGGTGGATAAAAAAGTTTTTTCAAAAAATATTATTCGAAACCATGGCCTATGATCAATAAAACTCCCTTCAGCATCTTTCTAAGATTCTAGTATTTTTCAGAAGAAGGTACTGTCTTATATAACATATATATACAATATATGCATATAGCCATTACACTTTATCCAAAATATTTTTTATATAAGCTTTATTCAGAAAAAGAGAGAGAAAATATAAAAAAAATATAATAATATCCCAAACTATCATTTGTTTTTGAAATATTATATTTGATATTGGCTCATTAGAGCGCCCTTATGGGCGATTATACTAATTTATTAAAATTGTCACCCTTTTATTAAAAGAAAAATAGAATAAAAAAATATTTTTTCTCTTGTTGGAGGAAATTTTTGGAAAATTTTTCGCATCTTGCCTGATTATATTTTACTATACTTTATATTCACGCCTTATTCTAAGTGGGGTTGACAGAGAGAACAGGATGTTTTACAGATCTATTCTCACATACTTCTTTCGCTTCTTCTACATTCACACGATTTCTCATACACGCTCGCCCAGTTCTCTTATGTAACGAATGGCCGTGTGACGTTCGAATTTTTTAACTATACTCCCTCGTTAGATAGATATATCTTCTTTGTCATTCTTTCATCTTAAAAAACTGTGATGATTGTTGTAAAAAGGTGCACTTCTAATATATAGGCCATTAATATATTCTGAATCAATACTAACATACTATTTATGAATGCATCTACAACGAGAGGTTCAAGGGAGATATGAACGTACATATCTTTTTGAACCAACACTCGTTTAAGACTGATTGAAAATATGAAATTATATTTGGTCGCAAATTTTGAGTGATCGCATTACTAATCTTCTTCTTCTACTTCGATGGCCCTACAGCTCATATCCGAGCCTTGGCCTCCATCAGCCCTCGCCTCCAACTCCTCATGTCTCCCGCTGCGATTTTCCAATTTATGACTTGTAGGAGTTGGTTTGCGTCTTTTCTCACCTCATCCTCCCATCTCAGACTAGGTCTGCCAACTCTTCTTTTCCCACCCGGATGTCCCACAAGGATACTTTTTGGTTCCCGTGAATAATAATAATAATAATAATAAAAAAGATGATTTGTATTTGGCGCTGTTTAATGGTCCGTGACCATCTCAAGAGCGCCGTGGCTTTTTAGTTAAGTTGGAAGCATCTTCTAGGTCAAACATGAAGTTCATGTAACGCTGCTGCCACTGCAGAGGATTCTCTATCTTTATTGGCATCAGTTCTCTGCCTCAGGCCATCCCCTATCTTGGTCATGGTGTCGTACGTCTCTACGTTCTTGGGATGACTCTGGGGCCATCCACGAAGAGTGCAGATTTTCTCAATAGCCGACTCGAAGTCCTTCTTTTCGAGCGTTCCACTTTGGTTGACATCAAAGAAAACGTTGGACACATAGAGAAGCTTCTTCTTACGGAGATCTGAGATAGGCATCGTGGTAGACAAAACAGTATTTTTGTCTCTTTCACCCGCTGTGTTGTTGCGAGTAGTCGGTGTTGTTATCCTTCTCTGTTGCACTACTGGACATACACTGATCACTACACACTGGCACTTGTGAGACAATAGAGTGATTCCCGGAAGGGGTCGATTTTTTTAACACGTGTTTTGGCAATAGAAGCGGGAATGTAACACAAAATGATGACTTTTTAAAGTTTTGAAGAGACAATCAACAATAATGAATATTAATTTATGATTATTGTATGTAACACAGTCTGTTGTGTTGAAAACTGGATTTCACTTGCTCAGAAGTGTGGATGTCAATCAAATTAAGTTTTTAAACTACTATAGATGACTCGTACACATTGAATTAGCTCAGAAAATGGACATACCCGGGTTTAAAGAGTACTCTTAACCAGCCTTGTGTCGATTCGTAAGCATCGAGACTCTGTATCATGCTATCCTTAAGGAAGTTCACATTGATGTATCTACCACGTACACACGGTATATATAATATACCTAACTAGTATGTACCTAATTCATTAGGTTGGACTAGTGGTTAACACACTCGCCATGCAAGCGAGGGGTCTTGGGTTCGATCCTCAGACTAGGCAAAAATATTAATGTCCATTTTCTGAGCTAATTCAATGTGTACGAGTCATCTATAGTAGTTTAAAAACTTAATTTGATTAATATTAATTTATTTCGAGTTTTGATGAAGTTTAAGAGATGCAAAAACTACGCGGTTTTGTAATGTTAGCGTGCACAAGAAAGTTCAGCACTATGGGACCGATATCTTTCGTAAAATCGAATTATTTAAATGAGCGGTTTGATTTGCGTGGTGGCAGCTAAACAGCGCGCAACCCACTGAAGACGGCATTCTCTGCACATGTCCGGCCCATCTAAGCCTGTTAAAGTTTGCATATACAGAAAGTCTAATATTACTTTGAATTTCCAGCCTAATACAAACGTTTTTGGGTACACCTATGTCCCTATTAATTTTTATTTATGGCATATCCTTGATATAAGTACACCTTCGTGTTTTGTAGTAATTTATAAGAGGCTATTTCATATCTATCATAATGTTTTTTCTTTCCCTTTTATAGCTATTTTGCTGTTGTCTTGTTGTCCTTGTCTATTCTGGGTTTATATTTATTTACTATTCAATGACTAGCAATAAAAACATTATTGCGGATTATAATGTATTTTTATATTATCATTTTATATAGTGTAGAATGAAATAAGTTTAAGTTTTATTGTATGGAAAATTGAGGTTTGTCTTTCATGAATCATAAACAGAATATAAACAATATTATCGTTATTTATGGATTACAAAAAAATAAAACATAAATATCACAAAGATTATAAACAATATCAGCTGTTTATCGGAGAAAAACAAGACTATGTCAAGAAATGACAATTTTCAGTGTGTCCACTCAAGGCTTTTTCAGCAAAATTTCAATTGCTTCTCTTCGTCCAATTGTTAGCAATAGCAATGTGTCAAATATGGCCAAAATTCTGGTGCACAATACCATTCTGGTACCGACACTTATGTATGCAAGTGAAACTTGGACGTGGTTAAAGAAGGATGAGAGTAGAATAAATGCTGTGGAGATGCGTTCACTGAGAAGAATGGTTGGTAAAACGTTTCGGGATAGAGTGAAGAATGAGGATATCAGGAGAATGAGCGGATGCGAGAAGAGTGTTGTGGATAGAATGCGTGTAAATAAGTTACGATAGTTTGGACATGTGGAGCGAATGCAAGATGAAAAAATGACGAAAATGATGTATTTATCTGAAAGAGGGGGTGTGAAGAAGCGCGGACGGCCAAGAACCACGTGGCTTGATCACGTGGATCAAATCCTCAAGGTCGGTTGCGTGTTGAGTAAAAGAAATCGGCGTGCATGTATGAGAAACTGGATGAATGTGGACGAAGCGAAAGAAGTTTGTAAGGATAGATCTATATGGCGTTCCGTTCTCTCTGCCTACCCTTCCTGGGACATGGCGTGAGGGTATGGATAGATAGAGATTCTCTGACTTATAGTACTGACTTAAAGTTGAAAGAAACATTATTTGTTTCAATTTACTTAAAAATAATAGGGCCAATTCTGAATCTTGATGAATTAACTAAACTAACTAATAATAGTTGACTAATATTAGTCATTTTAGTACAAATTCGTATTCAGTATTAGTTACGAACTATAAACAACTATAAACTCGATAACCACCAAGGGAAAACGGTAAAATCTATGGGACAAACAAATATTAGTAGGTGATGCCGCAATAAAAAATGTTTTTCACGTTCCGATTTACACTTCTGGCAACAATTTAATAGTTGTCGCGCGTGAAAATTGTGAAATGTCAGATTTGCCGGTATATTTTGACGTTTGCATTTGCGTCGGTTGTGATATAATTTTATTTTTATTTATTTATTTATTTATTTTTATTTACAAATATTTACGGCCAAAGCCTTTAACATGTTAAACCTCTGTATACATACAAAACATGTAAACAAAGGAAAGATCTGTTACAAAAAAAGACACAAAACAATTAGACTAAAGAAACGAAAGTTTTACAGACAATATAACATTAATCATGTTATAATTAAAAAAAAGATACAAAAATGTTAAAAAAAAATTTGGTAAAGACATCACAAAGAGAAATCAAAGGTATATAAATGTCAAATATAGTAAAAAGTCAATTAGTTAAAATTCATAAGTTAAAAATTTGGTCAAGAACATTACAAAGCGAAATCAAAGTGGTATAAAATTGTTAAACATAGTAAAAAGTCAGTTAGTTAAAATTCATAAGTTAAAAATTTGGTCAAGAACATTACAAAGAGAAATCAAAGTGGTATGAAATTGTCAAATATAGTAAATAGTCAATTAGTTTAAATTCATAAGTTAATAAAAAATTGATATAAAAAAATTTATATAAAAAATTTCAAATAATAGAGATCAATTAAAAAACATAAGTTTAGGATGCATAAAAACATAAGTGGTTAAAAGAGCAATTCGCCACACAAAAAAAAATAACAATTAGTCACATGAACATATCCAGTTAGAGGCATAGAATACCAGAGAAGATCAACGTAAATAAGCAACTCTAATCCTCGACTACCCATTGTCAGTTTGTACACTCAATTTTACAATTTATAGATGCCAAGAGTTGCGAGGACCTAAAAAATATCCATTTTTTACTTTTAATTGAAAAAACAACTTAAAACTTTCAAAATATAGCAATATTCTGCGGCGAAATGACAGCAACTAATAATATTCGCACATTTAAAGTCGCGAATAAAATTCTGCCAAATACAACTAATTGTAGTTGTCAGATGTCAACTAAAATTTCGTTCTGAATACGAAATTCATAGATTCTCGAAATTTATAGTTGTACTAAGGTGTCATAATGAACTAGTTAACTAAATTAGTTTTGGTACGGAAAACTGTGAATACGAATTTGAACTAAATATTATGACTCAACTATCTCCTTACACTTAGTTAGTGCAACTAAACTATTTTATGATTCAGAATTGGCCATAATGTGGATAAAATCAAGTGTGTACATAAATACAAAGGTAAAGTTTTAAAATTTATCAACACAACATTTTTTTTTTTAATTCAAATGAGGTAGTATTCAATTGTATATTTAATTACACTGAGTAAACCGAACAAGATAATCAGAAATATGATTATATAAAGGAAAATATAAAGAAAAGAAATGGAGAAAATGGAGAGGAAGTAAACGATTACGAGGCGTAGAACTGCCATTTAAAGTTGCGTTATGGAAAATATTTTTCTGATTTTGTTTTTCAAATACTACTAAAAGCTCATGAAAACTAGGTAATGAAAAGAAAACATGAAAATTTTTCTCAACCAAATATTAACTAAATAATATATCATATTTCATAACAGCGGGGTAGCCAGCGGACTAACTGCATGTTAACTGGGTCTAGGAAAATTCACCGACAACAATTTGCCGACGGACAATTTACCGACAACAATTCACCGAGAGGACAAATTACCGAGAGGATAATTCACCGACAGGATAATTCATCGACGTACATTTCATCGACAGACAATTTGCCGACAAATACGAATAATATAATTCTGGCGTGGTCGGAAGTTCTTTTTTTTAAAAAGACAGATTGTTTATTGTAGTGGGTGTTTAAATATGTTGTTACACAAATACATAAACAATAAAATACAACATTACAAAACGTGATTATATTGTTTTGTATTTGTCGGCAAATTATCCTGTCGGTGAATTATCCTCTCGGTAATTTGTCCTCTCGGTGAATTGTTGTCGGTGAATTGTCCGTCGGCAAATTGTTGTCGGTAAATTATCCGGCTCCCACGTTAACTAACTGCACTAACTATTCATTGTTATAAACCCAAATACAACCTTATACCTATACCTTTCACAGTAAGCTTAAAACTTGTGTCATGAAAGGGAAGTTTGCCGGCACCTGGGTTCGAGTTGCAAACCTCTTGTGCATGAAGCCGAGACCTTCAGGGAATCGACGAACTCATAATGCAAATAGTTCTGTTCGTGCCAAAATTTGTTAAAATATTCAAGATGGATGGTATGCCTCATCGCTGAGTTTAAGACGTAAATTTCTTTTGTCATCCTTTTCGTGCCAATAAAAGTTAAAACATTCGGGATGTGTGGCATACCTCACAGCTGAATTTAAGGTTTAAGATGTATTCTTATAGGAATCTTAAAAACTTCTAATCAGAACAGTATTAGTATAAGAACATTAGGGCCAATTTTGAATCTTAAAGAACTAACTAACTAAAAAGTTGATTAATATTAGTTATTATGTAGTATTCAGCATTAGTTATGAACTATAAACAACTATAAACTCGAGAACCACCAAGTGCAAACGGTAAAATCTATGGGACAAACTAATATTAGTCAGTGATGCCGCAATACAAAATGTTTTTCAAGTTCCGATTTACACTTCTGGCAACAATTTAATAGTTGTCGCGCGTGAAAATTGTGAAATGTCAGATTTGCCGATATATTTTGGCGTTCGTATTTGCGTCAGTGGTGGTGTAATTTTACAATTTATACATGCTAAGAGTTGCCCTAAAAATATAAATTTTTACTTTTAATTGAAAAAACAACTTAACACTTCCAAAAT
Source organism: Athripsodes cinereus (assembly GCA_947579605.1). Lineage (NCBI taxonomy): Eukaryota > Metazoa > Arthropoda > Insecta > Trichoptera > Leptoceridae > Athripsodes > Athripsodes cinereus. The sequence continues at coordinate 765,549 of OX388323.1, forward strand.
ATAGCAATATTCTGCGGTAAAATGGCAGCAACTAGTAATATTCGCACATTAAAAGTCGCGAATAAAATTCTGCCAAATCCAACTTATTTTAGTCGTCGGCTGTCAGCTAAAATTTCATTCTGAATACGAAATCCATAGATTCTCGAAATTTATAGTTGTACTAAGGTGTCAAAATGAACTAATGAACTTAATTAGTACGGAAAACTGTGTTACGAATTAGAACTAATTATCATGACTCGACTATCTTCTCATACTTAGTTGACTTAGTTAGTCCAACTAAACTATTTTATGATTCAGAATTGGCCATAATATGGCTATTAAAATATTATGATTTGTCATATAAGCTACATCTTATTTTCCTGAAAAGTGATAAAAAATAGCTGTAAATGGCGAAAAGGGAAAATTGAAAAACTATCCAGGCAATCATAATATGCATAAGACTCCCATGATTACAATTATGTGAAAAACATAATTTAAAGCTTTGTTGTGACTAAATAAAACAATATTTGCCGGACGACCAAAACACTTTCATACTAATTTGTATAAAACCGAAGCTGTCAAGTTAGTTCGAGTAGCGTACCACTAGAGGGAATACGTTTCGCTTTGCAAGCGTATTGTTACATTCATTTTATTTTGCATAGTTTTATGTTAGCTTTCTGTTTTGATTCTCGTTATTTGTACAAATTATATTTATAATGTATGTAGATATATCTAATATTATTTATAATACAAACGGTGTAACGCTTTTTGAACTTTCTTCTTCACAAAGGAATGCCTCTCATCCTACCCCACATTCTGTGTTGTTGCGTAGAATAATAAAACATCTTTAACACGAAAACACAACAATACTTCGTTTAACGTCGCCTGGGACATGAAAGACAATATCATCATTGCATATTCAAAATAGGGTATGCAAATATATTAATGTTTTGACATTTCTTGAATTAACTGCTTACAATGACATCATAGCCATTTTATAAAGTGATTCTTAGTAAGAAATATTAAAATAATAACAAAGTTTATATGTTTGCTTTGTAATTTGTGACAAGTAAATTAATAATTGCTGTATTGTGTGATTGTTCGTATGGATGCCTACTTATTTTAATTGACTATATATATAGTACCCATCCATTTATTTATACATGGATGTTTACATTGAGGATATTTGGTTGCATTTTTTGTTGTTATTATTATAGTTATATATATTTGAATTACTTAACACCAATTTGTGAATTTGTATGTTAATATATGTATATATATACTGTAAATGGCTATATATATAATGAGTTACAATCCATTGGATTGGTCTGCAACGAATTTTGTCTTTCTTCTCCATTCCTCCCTATTCTCAGCCAGTCTTTTCAGCTCTACGTATGAGCCACAATTCATGTCCCTCTTCAGTTGGTCCATATACGCATCTCTGGGCCGGCCTCTGCCGTTTGTGCCCTCGGTCCTACCCTCCGCGATGGCGATGAGGAGTCCTGGGTGCCTGATGTTGTGGCCAATCCAGTTAGCTCGTTGTTGGCTGATTCTCTTAAGGAGTTGCCATTTTTTATGAGCCGTAAATTGAATAATAAATAAATAAATAAATAAATAAAAAATATTAAAATTTAATATTTTAAGAATGATATAAAAAGCCAATTAAAAGTCCAATTAACAATTTTAATGCCCTAATGAACATTTTCATGAGCATTTCCAAATAAAAATGTTCGCACATACCTCATTTTGAATATGTAACGATGATGTATTTAATTACACGTTTAAACTTTATATAATGATAAGATATTAAAATGAAAATTTCACTTGTGACTTTATTTGATTTGTCAGCCGGCTTTCGAAAGCTTCCGCTCTCATTGTCAGGCAAATGAAAATTGCAATTATTTCAAATGCCAAAGATAGGTAGTTAATAATTTCATTTTTCTGTCAGATAAATTGAAGTCTCAAGACTTCTGAGCAAACCTGGTGGTCCCCTTAAATTTTTTGTAACTCGTTTAAGTTTTGTAGAAGGTTATAACTATCTTAATTATATTTTCCAGCTAAATATTAAGTAATTAACTATTATTATACCATCACCAAATATCTCTCATCAAGTTGTCCTCTCCATGCCAACAAAAAAATAAGATACTCATCGTGCGATTTTAAGATGTAAAATGTCTTTAAATGTTTTGAACTTTTGCATAACCGAGACCGATTTAATGCCGGGTGTTCCACGGAGACCATAAAAATACTCAGGACCTACACATATCGTGAATACTTCCAAATATTTTATATAGAGTGCAAGCGCATTCTCGCATTCTCTCGCTTACCCAGCTATGAGGAACATTATGTCATTACTGGATTACAACGACTCATCGTGTAAAACGAAACGACGTTAGTCTAGATACGACTGTATGAAAATTGTATTGAAAGAAACTTTGTATACTAAATATATAATATTTTATATATTAAAATATGGAATAATTCTGTTTCAATATAAATAAAATGTAACAAAACAATAATATTGTATTTTATATTATTTTGTAAATATGAAATTTATCAAAGAATTAGATTTTCTTCATGTTTTATTGAAAGACAAAGAATTTCAATTACGTAATACGTAGAAAAAATAAATAAACAAACAAAAGAAATAAATAAGCCTCGTGTAGAAGTACCCGCTAAAGAATAAGTCTCCCACTCGATTTCGAGGTTTTCGAGTGTCCTATATGAGCAGGTATTTGGAAATCATCATGAGCAAGATTACTACGACCACTACTGTTCCGTCATGGCATATTTCACAAGTGGAGTAGTCAGCAGACCAGCCACATGTTATAAATATGATAACTGTCCTCCCCGTGCCAACAAAAAATTAAAACATTCAGGACGGATGGCAAACCTCATCGTTGAATTGTTAATGTAAATGTATTTATTTTTCAAACACCTGCCTTTTACAGGACACTAGAAAACTTACGGAAAAGAATGAGAGACCAATTGCTGGGTGATCTACGAAATAAGATATTTGACATCTTTTATTCAGTCTGTCATATAGAGTCTCGGCCTCGTGAACATGGGGTCGGTGGTTCGATACCAGGTGCCGGCAAACTCCCCTTTCACGACACAAGCTTTTATAGTAGCTTACTGTGAAAGGTGTATAAGGTTGTATTTGGGTTTGTAACAAACAAAACCCAGATATATCTTTATCTTAAAAAAAAAAGTGATGAGGCAGTTCGACACCTATTCCGAACTTCTTATTTTATTTGTCACGGAGAGGATAGCTTGCATGTTTATCAATTCATACCAGGGATGTTGCGGATGTCGAATTTTACACATCCGCGGATGTGAATGCGGATGCAGATTTTTGTAAGCTCACATCCGCGGATGCGGATGTTTAAGATGTTTTAGAAAAAAAAGTATATGAATTAAGAATTAAAATAATGATATAGTAATTATTAACATTTTTACTAATTATAATTAGTAAATGAAGTTAAAAAAAGGAGTTAAAAAAAGGAGCATTATACGTAATAAAAAGTAATATTGTCGCCTTCTCTGATTCAAGTCGGTTACGCTAAGGTTCATAAATTAACGCATCGGATCTTCTCAACAATTTTTTCGTTCCCATTGGTTAATCTTAAGTGCGACCGGCACGCGCCATTCGCCCAATTTCTTTCTTGTCGCAACTTGTCTTACATCCGCATCCGCATGATCATCCGCATTGATTATTGTGGATGCGGATGCAGATGTCCAAATACATGCGGAAGCTCCGCATTTACGGATGCGGATGCGAATATTCGCGACATCCCTGATTCATACCATCACGGCACTTCCCGAAAATGGGGTAGCTAGCGAATTAACTGTCTGTTAAAAAAATATGTTAATCATTTTCTCCGTGCCAATAAAAGACATTCAGGAGGGGTGGCATACCTCATCGCTATTAACTGAAGGATGTTAAATGTCTTATATGTGAGGTTTTACCAATACCTACCCGCCTTTTACAGGACACTCTAAAACTTACAAAAAAGAGTGAGATACTTATTCGTTAACGGAGATTGTATGTTTATTACTTGAACATTATTATTATTATTAGTTAATCTGCTGGCTACCTCATTTGTGGGATATGCCGTAATAGTATGTATGTATGAATGATTCAAATTCAAATATTTTATTGAGATAATAATAAACACATTAAAAATAATTATATATACAATAAGAACAATTATACAAATCTTTATATTATCTGTTTTTTTAACCCTCAAAATTGAGCAGAGCTCGTGCTTTGAGGGGTTATAGGGTTTTTACTAATTATCAAACAAATTCGACCAAACTTAATCAATATAGAACATCACACACATAATTCATTTACCATAACTATATAAAATAAACAAAAATAACAACAACAAAAAACAACAAACGACAAACCCATCATCAACGACACAATCACTTGACCTCATACACCACCTTCTTACTGAATTACCTTCTTTATATTCAGTTTAAACGTATTTAAATCATCTGAAAACTTAAATTTATTCTCTTTTTTTAAGCCATTGTACCATCCCACCCCAAGATGTGTGTAGTGGTGTTGTCCAGCAGCTGTCCTCTTCGCAGGCACTTTTATTCGGCCTCCTAACCTTGGACACTCACTAATACTCCCTAGCGGGTGTAGTTTTTGAGTAAAGTATTCCTTACAAACTTGGTATACTTGGATTATAGATATATATGTCATCTATACGATCATGGCATATCAATCACGTGAAGCAGCCAGCAATCTGGCTATAAATGTGATAAACAAACATGCTGTCTTCTCCATGCAAACAAAAAATATAAAATTCAGGATGGATAATATCCCCTTCAAGTAACTAACGATACTGCATACTAGAGAGGAAGGCATATTCCCATTTCTTCCCTTCCATTTTTGCACCAACATTTTTTGGTGTGTGGCCGCTAAATCTATAGTGCTCCCTCGGGGCAGCATTTCACGCTTTAATGCGACATTAAATACTGTTTGTGTATGTGTGTGTCGTTATGGAGATACATAATATCTCCAAGTACGGCACGAGGTATGTGGCGGGTGTTGTACTTTTTTTTAAAAAAAAATCAGGATGGATGGCAAACTTCATCGCTGAATATGAATATTTTATCTATTTTTACTATACTCTACTATGGATACTAAAACATAATAATATTATTTCCTTAGGAATTCACTTTGTTATAGAACGCTGCAGAATAGCGCACTGTATGTATGCATTATGCTACCACTGCACTATTCATGGCGCTAGTGTCGCTGTCCTCATAATTCTATTAAATACCAACTAGCAACCAACTCGCTTCCACAGGAAAGAAATAATGAAAATGTCATATTTATAAATAATTCTTTATTTATTATCATAATTTATACTATCATGGTATTTTCCACAAGAAAGGTAGCCTTTATAATAAGCTAGTTTAATAAACATGCAAGCTGTCCTCACCGTGTCAATAAAAAAAGATATTTAAGATGGATGACAGTTAACCTCATCACTGATGAACAGTGACGTTTTATGAATATTAATCTTGTACAGGCCGCTGGAAAATTAGTTTTTACAAGTGAGAGATCTTTTCTTTCCAAGAAATCCAAGAGGAGTTCAGAAAAAAAAATAGTTTCCCACTCTTTTCAGTTAGTTTTCGAATGTTCTTTAGAGGCAGGTATTCGTAAAACATCACGCATAAAATATTTGAACATCAAGAAATAAAATAACATTTATCAGTTCTACAAGTACTTCATTACAGTTTCGCAATGTTATTTTATTTCTATGTTTTTCTTGAAGAAGATTTGAGATTGAAAAAGACAAGCAGGTATATATACAATTTATTTCTTTATTAATATGAAATTTTCCAACACACCAGTAAAACACAAAACAAATTACTTCAAATCAGCGATGAGGTAGGTTTGTCACCTATTCTGAACGTTGGATAAATTGAAACAAGCGTTCCGTTCTACTGTAGATTGATAAATCTAAAGTAGAAGGAAACCAGTAGATGTTTTATATCTCGCGAGATGTCTTATATCAAAGCGAGAAGAAATATAGAAGTCTACTACTTGTGCACCAATACTATAAATATTTTGATCATCCTATTTTTAATTGCCACGGAGATGATAACTTTAATGTTTATTTTATGCAATTTGTCTGCTGAATAGTGACTACACTGACTACGCCATTTGAGAGATGTGCCCTTATGGTATGAATGAGTTAATGAAATCCACGGAAAGACATACAAACGTACATACTTGTAAACATGTTGAAATATTTATGTGTGCATTGCCTCTCCGCTAGTTTTTGTACATTCCTTTTATTATGTGAGGGATCCTCCGCATACATTATTATTTACATTGTGTTCATAGCTTTGTCCATAGTGTCATCCTGCCTGCTCCGCTCCTACATTATTATGAATGGGGTAGACTGCGAGAAGTCGTATACCTACTCTATATTCAACACTGTGCAAGCAAACATTGACAGAGGTTGTAAACCTGTGGTCATTTATTTTAAGTTATTATTTTTAGTTTGTAATAGATGTATAGTCATAGTTCAGAATAATTCCTATTGCCTTTTGCGGTTTCCTCATTTTCATATATTACCTAATCTTGAATTATATTTATTCATATTATGAAGTCGTTTTGTCACATTTCAATAAAAAAATACCCATTAAAATATCCTAGGACTACCTGGCAAAGAATTGGTCTACCGCCCTTTTCCGCAAGTTTTTGAGTGTCCTGTAAAAAGCAGGTATTCGAAAAAATAAAGTAATTTTATATTGTAAATTCAGCGATTAGGTTTGCCACCCAACCTGAGTACCTTAACTTTTTGTTGGTATGGAGAGGACAGCTTGCAAAAATCTGTTAAAAAACAAGAATTTATTTAAAATTAAAAGTAATAAAAAAAGATTTAGAGTTTTAATAATAACTTTTTAACAATGCCATAGGTTTCGACATGTGATGTCGTTTTCAAACTTAACCTAACTATTACAAAAAATGTTTCTCGGTTTATATAAACTATATAGATATTTTTAACGGTTCTAGTTTGAAAATGGCTTCGTAAATCGAAACTTAGGTCACATTAATAAAGTTATTAGTCAAACTTTAAATCATATTTTAATACGTCATCAATAAAAATGGTTCTTTATCACTGTTGTATCATGTGACATTTGAGGATATATTGACATCATTATTTTAAGGAGTTCCTCTTTTATGCATTCTCATTCTCATAATAATATTTACCTCCCTAACTGAAACGCATATATTTGGGAATTTTATTATTTGTGCTATATAATTTCATATTATAATATTTTAATAAATTATATATGTATGCATACAGTATCTTTACTTGGTTTCAACCATCGACATTATAAATATAGACCAGAAACATAGTATCAATTTTATTATCTTACATAGAATTCATCATCATCATTTTATATTTTTTATTTAAAGTCAATGATCATCACCATCATACCGCTTCCGTTTCGGGGTAGGCAGAAAGGATCGAGTGCCACTTACCCCTATCGTTGCATAAACTTTTCCCTTCTGTCACTGTCATACAATTCCTCATGCATATTGCTCTGCTTGTTCCAATTTATCTAATTATGAAATCTTACAACTTGAGCAGCAAAACTATAAAGAAAAAAGTAAATATTTTTTATCAAACTTCTATTCATAACATTAGACTATTTCACAACGTTGAACCAACGCTTGTTTAAGTGTACCCAATATCAATAATTATTGTTTGTTTGTGTTTCTAATCTATAATATTATGCGTCTATGGTTTTAGTATACATTGGTGGTATTTTAAGATATGAAATGGTTGTCCTGTATCCAGTCTAGATTTACTTTCCATCCAAATAGCGAAAAATCGTTGATTTCACATAATGTCATAAAAATAATTATTTAATCTGTATCTATAAGTATATTATCACGGTTTTTGCCATTATGAGTAAATGTTGTACATTAAAAAATAATAAATTTGTTTATAATATCATGTTAATATTCTCAGTCTAATACATTTTGAAGTTTATTGGGTGTAAAAGCAAATTTAACTAAAATAAGTGCTAGCTCAGGATAAACGTCACCCTAAGGGCAGATTGAAATATTGGACCTAAACTAAGCAGGTTACGACAGTGGCCGGATGTTTGTATTTCCGGTTAAGAACCTCATCGGTTATCCGGTATCTTTACTACATCATATGTATGTAAGTTATTTTTACTGCAATATTTTTATTATAAGATATATAATCTTACTTTATGTACTATGCATCGCTTGCTGTAAGAATATATTTTATTATTTATGTAATGTACATATGTTCTCCATCATATTTAAGTATGCTTTTTTTATTGAGTATCATTACACACGGCCTAAGCCTTTTACATGTTAAAAACAATAAATGATTAAAATAATAATTTAACAGAAAAAATATAAGTTAACAAGCTGCAGGTACTAAATCTACAAGAGTGATCATTTAGAAGAAAAATACTAATATAATGTAAAAAAACAATAAAACAAAAGTGAAAATAACTTTGAACCCGCGTTTTTTTTTTTTTTTTTTTTTTTTTATTTTCCATAAATATAACAATAAAACAACTAACTACTACAAAAAATAATTTTCTACTAACTAAACATCATATCTTAAACACATTCTTTTGACAATAGAAAAATGGAATTTACTGCCTCACTAGACTAGTTTTGGGTTTAATCCTTTGATATCCCGTGGTGATATTTATTTGTATTTTTTTTCTCTGTCTTGCTTTTTAATGGGTTTTCATTTGTTTTTTTCCTGTATAGATTGCCTTGGCCCAAAGCTGTTATGGTCTCAGGGTGACATTTTTGAAATAATAAATCTGAATAGATCAATTTTTTCCAGCAGTAGGCTGTTCAGTTTTTGTGTGACTATAACTGATCATATGGAGACATATCTGGTTGTGTAATGCTGAGAAGTGTGGATGGCAATTCTGCCGCCGCGTTAAAAAAGAATTTACTTTATTTATAACATACCTATATTTACAGTATGAAGGGAGTTTCTAGAAGTAGCCAACGGATTTATCGCTTATAATAAACATACATGTTGTCCTCTTCGTGCCAACAATATATAAGATATTCAAGATGGGTCACATACCTCATCGCTGAATTGAAGATGTTAATTAATGTCTTATACGTGAGGTTTTACCAACGCCTGCCTTTTACTAGGCAGGTTTTTACAAGCTTTTACAAACTTTTACAAGCTTTTTACAATATCGACGAAATGCTAAATGGGACTGTTCAGTCTAATTGGCATTCAATTCATTTATTTATTTATGTATAATTATTAGAATTTATTTTTTACATACACTGACGAGAAGTTATTTTGGGCCTTTTACACTCGAAAAACTTTGATTCAATGGAATTTCTTTATTTATTTATTCATTGTATTGTTGTAATTTGATTATTTTGTCATTTGTAAAAAAAAAACTATATAATTGTCTGACGATTCCAAGTGCCAAATCAATGGCCTACGGATGATAAGAAAGAATAAAGAATAAAGTCGAGAACTTGCATACAAGAGTAGGAAATCCATGCCCTACTGTGGAAAAATAAGACAAATACTTATTGCCATTTGGCAATTTCTTCCAGTAAACCTAAGATAATATCTACTAAATGAGATTCTAAATTCTAACGGGCAGAGCGTTGGGATTTACCAGCAAGTATCAATAAAAAAGTTTAACATTATTACTCGTTTGTTAACGAAAAAAAAAACACCATAATTTTACGGAAAAATGTGACCTCATTACGTTGGAATTGATATTTTTTTTAAAAGAACTGTATGGTTACTCTTTACAAAATCTAAATACGATCTTAATCTTAGTCATACGACGCGCGAAGTGACTATTAGTCAAAAATACGTGCATACCAATCTCGCGTTAGCGGTAGCGCGGTGTTTTTCATCATACTCCCTTTGCGCGTCGTATGAGTAAGATCAAGACTAGATTAAGATCGTATTTAGATTGTGTCAAGAGTAGCCTTGCTGTTTGCATAGTTCCTCAGAGACATACTGTGAAAAATTACTCCAGAATGTCTCCCCAGGATGGGGATGTTTTGATTTAACGGATTTAACAAAAGACAAGATTAACGATTTTTCAGGTTAATTTTTCAAGTAAAGTCGAATTAGTAATAGTATATAAATGATCTCCTCTCTATCTATCTATACCATCACGGCATATCCCACAAGTGGGGTAGCCAGCAGACCAGCTGCATATAAAATATGCAAGCTGTCTTCTCCGTGCCAATATAAAATCAAGACATTCAGGATGGGTGGCAAACCTCATCGCTGAATTTAAGATGTAATAAATGATCCTAGACTTAAAACCTCAAAATAAACTTCGTTCGTTAACGATTAACAGATGAACGAGTTAATGGGCAGCTTTCATATTCAAGCTTTACAAACAGTAGTCTTATTGACATCTGGAAAGATCATAAAATCTCTCCTGTAATGTGTCTTCTCCACCTGACTTCCTGGAATCTGAAAAATTTATATACGAAGACAGTCGTAATGGCGTGTAATAATACTAACAATGAACTTGATGCGATGCTGCAAATTTTATGCAGTATTTTCATTTTATGAGGAAAATAAATCACATTAATATTTCCACGAAGTTCTTGGTAAAGAATATGTCTCCTTCTCTTTTTTGTAAGTTTTCCAAAGCCCTATAAAATGTGGGTATTCAAAAATACATCCCTTGTAAGGTCTATTTTACATATTAATGCGAGTTTTGTTTTCACAATTATTTTACATTTTTTCATGTATGTTTTAGCATTTTAAATCTTTCTTCATTTCGTATCAAATAAAGTACCTATAAATTTATATTTATTAGTTGTTAATAAAGGGGTCTTGATTGGTTTGCTCATTGTTGTATTTAATTGTTATATTTATTGTAATTATTAACTGTATGATCCATTCGGAAAAAATAAAAGAAAATAAAAAACAATTAACAATTGTAAATTTTACACATGAAACATAAATAAAGATAAGAAAATATATCGGCACCTTATTTGGTAGTGTTCTGGACGTGATTTGAATCCACATTCCATCCTCATCGCGAGGTGTGTTTTATCAAATCAAGCTACCAGGAGACATGCTGAAGCTCTAGAAATTCTCTCTTACAAACCACAACGATAGTTTCATTTGTAGGTAGATAGTTTCATTGTTCTAGCAAATCTAAGTATCATTTTTTTAATGCTGGATTGGAATCAATTGCGGTTATAAGTGTCGTCCAGAGCACTACAAAAAGTAAGGTAAAGTTGTCTTTTCTAAGCCTTATATGCTAGTTACATATGTAAAATTTACATATTAAATTCATTAGTTATAAAGCCACCCATTCTGAAACTTTTGTTTTATAAGTACAGATAGGACGACTGTAAATTTATTAAAACATATCTACTGGCTTTCACACAAATGGGATTTATGCCGTGATGGTCGGAATGAAAAAAAAGAATGAAAATTTCCTTGATTCAGCAGTGATGACGTATCATGGATGTCTTACCTTTTTTGGCACGGAAAGGACGATTCGCATGTTTAAAACATATTGTAAATTTTGGTTACACTATTTATGGCATAAAACATATATTTTGCTTATTCGGGGGGTCATATTAAATTTTTAAATAACAGAAAAAATAAACACAATGTATTAGGAATTCAGAAAAAGAAATAGATTTCGTCTTATTCCAAGTGTTATCCAAGTTTTTTGATACTTGAAAGCCCCAAGTCGAATAATAATGATTGTCCTCTGTTACCATATATTACCGAGTAAAGTATCAGGAGCACATAGAATGAAAGGGATAATAAGAATGAAAAGGGATTCTATATGGAGAATAACATTTACATTTTACTGCCATCCACAAACTATATACATACGCATCTATACAAGTTTATCCTTCTATTTTTCTATTTAGATAGTGATGTACGAAAGTAATTCATTTTGTATTCGAATTTATTTTGAAATCGAGTGTATTTACAAATCGAATATTTCGAATGATCGATAGTACCGTGTTATTAAATTCATCAGATGGCAATCGAATTTACCGGTATTCGATAGAAACTAGAACTCACTTTGGATGTAATGCCTAAAAAAGTGATTTGCTTCTAGCGAGCACGTTTAAAGAGGTTGTTTGCAAGTGTTGCGAAACGAAAGTACTGTAATTTACTAAAGAATGAATATTGAAGTTGGTACTTTATTACTAACATACTGTGTGCAAAAGAAAAAAGTAATGAATCGACTGATCCAAAATCGATTTTAATGCATTAATCGCTAGTATTGGTGACGTGCGTTGTTGAGAATAATTTTCAGGTTAATAATTGCGTACATGAATTGTTGAATTCTGAAAACAAAAAAATGAAAAACAGATTCTACCGCTGATCGAATTTTGTTTTGACCTTTCTGTGAAGTAACATTTTTCGATTCCCTTTTCCACAGAGTATAATTAATTTGGAATTAAAAATAAAGTTAAGCGTTTATCACTACTTGTATTAAGTTGAATCATAAGTAAATTTAGTTCTAGATGAAAATCAAAACGAAATTAGAAGATTGTAACAAACTTAGTTGACAAACTAGATAATTAATGCAATTAATATTGGGTCGACCAAAGGTACTTGGTGGATGTTCATGTATGTATGTTTGTATGTTGGATGATTTATTCGGCGCCGTTTAATGGAGCCTTCATCTCAAGGGCGCGATAAACTATGTTACAAGAGCGATGTCTTCAACTTAATTCTAAACGTTGTTATTGATTGGTTGTTATTGATTATTAATTTTAGATAATTCATAAAACATAATCGAAGCATATGCTCGATCATTATTCATAAACTATCGAAATCAAAAATAGCCGAGACAATCGAACAACTCGAAGTAGCAAGACTTCACTAATATTACTTCTAAATTGTATAGCGAATATACGTACTAATAATATGTATTCCCTTTTGATAGTTAACTCGGTTCTTTCAGTCCACACATTCGTATGATGTGATGCGGGTACAAATTCAACAGATTTACATGTTTTTAATATAATAATAATAATAATATGTACAATTGTACATACAGCTGTTACCTACTAAAGACTAGAGAGAAGTGAAATTTTATCGCACATCGAAAAAATACGTTTGTTCGATTATGGTATGTGATGACATCTGTCCATACAAAATTGTATGTCTTTGAAGGTATTAATAATTATAATAACTAGACTTTTTTAATACGCCATTTTGTGGAAAAACCACCGCAAAGGCCCGTTCAAGAATCATAACACCTTCTGAGGAATAGGGTTTTTAATCTCGCCTTGAACACCTGCACACTCTCCAGAGTCCGCAAATCATAGGGAATTTTGTTCCACAGCAACGGACCAGTTACACAGAAGGCACGGTCAACATAGTTAGCCAGACCGCCTCTATGCGGCACAACAAGTCCATTAACAGAGTCTGTGTTAGCAGACCTTAGTGATTTTTGCCTTTCCGTTGCCTCCTCAGAAATATAGAACTCCGAGATGTACATTGTACACCGGTGTAATGCCATGTAGTGCCTTGATAGTTAATATGATTTTGAACTCTACTCTTTCTCTGACTTTAAGCCAGTGAAGATCTTTTAGAAGAGGAGTTGTGTGACAGGTTTTGTTGGCATCGTAAATCAATCTAGCAGCTGCAAATACAAACTGCAGACGATTAGGTGTCTTAGAAGGATTTTGTATATTAAGTGGAATGAGCATGTCATAAATGATATTGTTAATAAAAGTACTTAGCAAAGATCTGTATATAATAGACCCGATTTAGTATTACATGATAAACGTAATAAAATAACGTACCTAATAGACATCGCTGTCCCAAATACACATAATATACAAACAACCGTCGCAGAAAAAATACGTAAATATACAGAACTAGCAGGAAAAATAAAAAAATATTTGGCATTCTAGGTCCGTTTATATAATACCTTTAGTCATGTCAGCTACAGGGGTAACTCCGAAATCTTTAATAAATAATTTACAAAAATTAGATTTACCGGTTAATTTGTACATTAAAATTCAAAAATCTGTTATAATAAACACCTTGTAATATTTTAAAAAAGTTTTTGAACACAGGCACAATGCTGGTATTTTGAACCCGCGTTCTGAGCCTAATCCTTTGATATCCTGTATATCTGGATAGGTGAATTTTTCCCGGCATTAGAATGTTAAGTTTTTGTGTGACCATGACTGATCATATGGAGACTTATCTGGTTGTATAATGCTGAGAAGTGTGGATGGCAATTCTGCCGCCGCGTAAAAAAAATAAATTGTTGAGTTAGTTTTTTCCCCCTACCCCGTAAGTGGCAAAATTTTTACAATATATTTAATAGACGCTGTATGAATAAAAAAACAATTTTTTTTCTCGAAGCTTTGGTTTACATTTTTACTACTATAACAGATGAAAAAATGTCAAAAACCCTGAGAAACATACTAAAATACCTCTGTAAATTTAGCAGACCATTTTTATCTCCTGCTTTCTTTAAGATAAGAGTGTATAATATTATACAGTCGAATTTTCACACTAAGACTTTTGTATTTTCAATTTCAATCGTCTTTTTCTGTGCAGAATAAATTTGTACTCTTATTTTTAGTGCGAATGAAAAATAAACTTATCTATACTAATTTTTACGTTTATGTTTGAAGTATTTTTGTATATAGTGGAGTCCTCTGCAAATAGTTGTAGTATATAGCCTAGTGTTCTGAAAATGGGTTAAATCGTTGTTAAAGACCATTAACATTTTTCATTCAGCGATTAGGTATTTATTTATTTCTTTAAACACAATATACGGCAATTTCCTTTATAAGTATACAGACAAACTTTATAATATCACACAATCATTCAACACATGTACAAAAATATAAAAACAAACAAAACATAGCCATACTCCAGTTCAAGTCAAAAAATAAAAATGAAAATTTAAATACAAATACAATAAATTCATTAAAAGAAAAATTATAGTCACTAGTCAAGATATTAAAAAAACAAAAAATAATAATAATAACTTTAGAACTGCACAAAAATACATGAACATGGGAAAATCCACTAGGTCTGATCTGAAGGTATGTTAAACATTCTGATTTTTTTTTCAAATTCAAATATGTTTAGCATAAAGAAATATATACCTTTTTATTAAAGTTTTTTTATACCTATACCTACAATTTACTATTCATAATATACCTACAATCTACTATGTCGAAATTTAGTTCTTTCTTTAAAGGATTATTCCATTTTTCAATATTATTGTCTTGTTTTTATATATCAAAAGAAGAGAAACTTGTATATATTTAGAATGTTAATCAAGCGATTATCATGTACAAGCCTGTAAATTCATTCCATGCAGTTATTTCGCTGGTGACCCCATTTATGGGAGACGTTGTGATGGTATAGATAAGGTATTCCTTTAAATTGGCAATATCCAAAATATGAAAGATGAGAGATTTTAAAAAGATATCCAAATTTTATATAGTCATGTCGAGAGCTTAAGAATGTTTTTGCTGCGCTAAGACGAACAACATTGTGATTGGAACAACCAAATTATTCTAATTCACTTTCCGCCTCCCCTAGAATGAATTTTGAACATACTTTTGTTTCAATCATCGACATATAAACATAGACCAAAAACGTAGAACTTATTCTCTCAAAACTCAGGTTCCAAAATAAAAATCAACGCAATAACATGAATTTGCTGTTTCCCTCCATGACATTAATATACTATTACTGTTTCAATCACACCTATCATAAGAATCGTACTCTATCTCTCTCTCATCCTTTACCTCATGTCTGACGAAGATGGCAACAGGATACCCTCTCAATGAACTCTTGTGCCCACTTGTGTCTGTACTGGGCCATGCGAAGAGCTTCCGAAACAAAAGTTCCAGTTGTTTTTGTGGATTAGGTATGTCAGTCCACCTGGTTGCTGCACGATATTCTTTCCTGGACCCTCTCCACAATCATCCCTTTTTACAGGCTGTTTGGCTCTTTTCTCATGATGTTTCCAAAGTTCATCATACTCCTATTCATAACAATAGACTCACTAAAACGTAAATATTTCGTATTCTTTATACCTTACTAAGTCATTAAAGGCTCTAATAATAAAAAAATAATCCAACCTGCGACAAAAAATGATGTTGTAGCGGATGTACGGCTTTGATATGATAAGATTTTGGACTTAGAATTGGATTGGGCCCAACACCATTTTTTATGTATATAATACACCTATCCATCAAGTCTCATGATTATTTACACAGTGACTGTGGATATATATACTATAAATAAGTGTTTTATTTATAATTAATTCAACATGAATTTCCACCAAGTACCGTTGCGTTGGTTGAAAATATCAACTTTATATAAACACTGCACCATAAATGCCTACTATTGATTTGAACCTAAACCTTGGACCAATGTTTGTTTTAGGACTGATTGAAATGAATAGGTTTTGGATGCAAGCAAGAGTCAATATATTTTTTTTATCAATTTTCACTCGTTCGGGAGTGTCTGCTCTTTGTATAATATTATGTCAATGGTTTCCAAACCTTTAAAATCCACCAAGTTACATTTTGAAAGCATTCAACATCGATTTCTTATAAATTCAAACATTTTTTCACTTTACGAATTTCACTATTCGCTCGATTTCACGCTTATCACACGAACCATTAAAATTTCTGCTGACAAATCTGAATGGAATGACAATATGATATCTTTATCCTATATCCTATAGAATATCGTAGTATGCATCAAAGAAATGATACTGTTCGAATAAGGTTTTTTTTTTAAATCTCGTCATAGAATAAGTTTTCCACTTTTTTCTGCAAGTTTATTAATGCCCTGTAAAAGACATGTCGCAATTGTTATGGAAAAAGTCACAATTCGACAAAGTACTTGTTTCATATCAAAAATTTGCTAAAGTAAAAACGAATTATATTTTCTATTTTCTTTGTTTTTTCTCTGCCTTTGTTAATAACTGTGTCTATTGAAGACATACAGATAAATTTAGTTATTTTTACGTAATATTCACCAAGAACTGTCGATCGACAAGCTTTTACTTAATATTTTAATTTTTTAACCATTAAATTTATTTTAAAAATACAATTTAAACACCTTATATTTTTCTTTGTTCCCAGGTGGTCGAGGACTGGAAATTTGTTTCGATGGTTCTGGACAGATTCTTCCTGTGGGTCTTTACATTGGCATGTATTGGAGGCACCTTCGGCATCATATTCCAGTCTCCCTCCTTGTATGACACCAGGATCCCTGTGGACCAGCAGCTCTCAGGAATACCTCTAAGGAAGAACAACTTCATGCTGCCCAAAGACATCGAGAGAATAATGCCTATGGATTAATATTATTATAAAAATAATGAATTTGTTTTTCAACTTATTTATTTTATTATTATTTATTTGAATCTTTACACGGCAGTGCTATTCAAAATTAAAAAAAATAAGTACATTTCAAATTATTACTTAGGTACCTACTTGTTATATATATAAAAAAAAAACAAAAATAAAAGTTTGACAGATGAAGATAAAAATACAACTTGTAGCAGGATGCACATAAATTGATGAAGAAAAATTATATAAGTATTCCTGAATAAAACATAATTTGTAGATACAATTTTTTTTATTTAAATTAAAATGATTAGTCAAATAAATGAAAACTAGTAAAATAATAAATAGTCAAAAGAAAATGTGACTCATATTACAGTTCTTAAATACTGTACTTATTCATGATTATTTTTGCTCAAAATTGTATCGCACAAGTCATAGAGTTCCATGCCAGGATAACCAAAAACACATGTTTTATTAAAGTTCTGTCATGATTATTTTTTATCACTGAGAGAGAATCTTGTCTCTAAGCTTATTAGGATAATATATCCACGATAAATAATATAATTACTACAATACAATTAAAGTAAAAGGTATTAATAACTCAAGGCAAAAAAAAAACAGAAATTCTATAAGTTTTGAGAATTACGTATTGTTTGATCAAAAATTCTTGTTTTACATTTTAAGGTCGTCCACTTGATTACCAGAGAAAACAGGGCTACATTGGTTTCAATTTATGATTTATTTTAATCAAAGAATATTGTTGGTGCAATGGTTATGGCAGTAGACTTGCATCATTGAGGTCCTGGGTTCGATTCCCAGCTGAATCGCGAAGTATCGTTCAAAATTCTCGCATTCAAGGTGTCTGCAGAATTAAGACAGCGCTGGCTGTCTGGAAGATATTACATTAGTGATAAGTACATCAGCTATACTGACATTCTTGTAGCAAAACTATAACATAGGTATTAATAAGGAAATTTACAGTTTTAGGTTAAACATCGAAATATAATAAATTTTGATTGAATTCTTCTTCCAAGTCGGTCCCTCAATGCTGAGGATCGATTGAATATACCTACATTTAATGTACTTATGTTTTATTTGTTGTTTTTATTAAGTTTATAAGAAACTATACTAAATAAATTCGTTTTTATAAAAAAAACATGTTTCATTTTTCCACACTATCAAAAGTTAAATAATTATACTTAATACATTAATACATTATGGGTTTTTCCCACCACTTTCCCCTGGATGTTTCAAGAGCAAAGCTCCTATATCATCCAGACTCAACTCCAGTTTCAAGAGCAAAGCTCCTATATCATCCAGACTCAATAATTATACTATTTTTTTTATTCAAACCAATGTACAAACGTTGAGACAACATATCACCTATAGGCCATAATCAAGTTGCAGCAGCCTCACTAGGTCGCCCTGTACAAATAAACAGAAAGTATACAATATTTTAATAATTTATTGTTCAATTCGCTTCTGTAAGTCTAAAAACGATCTTAATCTTAATCATACGACGCGAGAAGTGACTATTAGTCAAAAATACGTGCATACCAATCTCGTGGTATCGTTAGCGCATTCATTTTGATCATAGTCCCTTCGCGTGTTATACGATTAAGATCAAGACTAGATTAAGATCGTATTTAGATTGTATCAAGAGTAGCCCTGCTGGACCCAACGCGCAGATGACCAAAACATATCAGATATCTCGATTGGATAACAATGTTTAAACAATGCAACATTGTGAAAATCTAATTGGACAAAGTGAGTAAGGGGCCCAATGCTTATGAATTGGCTCTAGGCCGGCTTGAGTGATCACTTTCGCTGTCCATGGACAACGTTCACCATTTCTGGCATTTTCACTGTTGGGGTGTAAGGTCCACCATTCGAAAAACATTAAGAAACAAGGAAACTTCTATTGAAGGTACATTTTTGAAGTTAGCAAAATTAAGGGTATATTTTTTAAAGATTAATCTAGTATTGTGAATAATTTCAAAATACCCTGAAGAGAGAAAAAATGCTTGTGTTGTGAAAGTAGTAATAAAGTTTTGACCTGGACAACTACTAATCAGAAGTTTGAATTTTTTTAATCATGAAATGGATTACGTTGAATGTTTTACAGCTAAGTAGTGAAAAAATGGCTCAGTAATATTTACACAATTTTGTATTGACATGGAGAAGACGACTTGTATGTTTATTGTATGCATTTGCAGTTGATCCGCTAGCTACGATATTTGTGAGAAATGCTGCAATAGTATGAATGAATGAATGAATGAGTGAAGATTCTCTTCATTAGATAAATATTTCATCTTTTGAAATAATCCATATGTTATGGAATTGAATTGAATAAAATGTATTGGATATTTCTATTAGTGGATAAAATATATGAATATCATCAAAAGGTATTACTTCACACGGGCGTATCAAGCATTTTATATAAGGTGGGGAGGTAATAATAATTCCCGATCGTTTTCTCATTTTTGTTGTGGAATATTTTTAGACCGCAATGTGTGGATTTGTTTTTTTTTTGCAATTTTTCATAATTTAGTAGAAATCAAATTTAAAGTGGGGCTCTCTCTGGTTTTTGTTTTAGGCTTAAATTCACACAAAATGTGAACTACCTTCCCAGTCGCTGAATTTTCCATTTGTTAAAAAAATTTGTAATATTTCACATTTTTAAATAATAAAAAAAATTAGAGCCACTCTATAAATATAAGTTTTAGAATGTTACACTAAAACACTGTTTAATTTTCACGTATGATTTTGTATTTAGTCAATCAATAATGACTAAATGTTAATTGCCGAGCGGTTTCGTCTTGGGGCATTTTCAGGGCAAGAGTTACTAAAAACTAAAGAAAAAAAACTAACCTACATCATATAGTCTAAAGGTTGGATGAGACACAAGGAATTTTAAAAGGGGGTGTTCTTATTATCTAATAACTCTATAAATAGTCGCCAAACTTTTATGGAGTGGGGACTGTTTTCCCCTTCGATACTATTTTCTATATATTTTTTTTTCTTTAATTTTATTTTGAGATCCTTTAGGGGGGCATCTGTCCCTTATGCTCCCCCTCCTGGGAACGTCCATGTTACAACATAAAATATAATCAAATATCTTTTTATATTAGTTTCGCATTCATGAAATTGATGGATATCAACAACCATTCCCTGCAATCCTCAATCTGTGTAGATATGAAAATTATTTAAAATACAATTTATTGATCCCAGCTATCATCTACTACTACTACACCATCACGGCATATCCCACAAATGTGGTAGCCAGCAGACCAGCTGCATGCAACAAACATGCCATCAAAATATCAACTACTTTAACTAGCTACTGGTACGAGGCAAGATTGATGGTAGTCGAGGAGTGGGCAGAAGGCAAATGTCATGACTGCGCAATATTTGATATTGGACCAGAATGTGAGGGATGAAGGAGTCGTCTAGAGTTGCGAAAGACATAGAGATCTGCCAATGTCTGGGAGACCTTATATAATGGCACTCGTAGCAAAAAAAATCCATTGTTATTGACTTTATTTTCTTTACCATTATGATTTAACTATTTTATTTATTTATTATTTATTTATTTATTATTCAATATACGGCTCATATAGCCATTTACAATATATATATATATTTTTCTCGTTACAATTTTTTTTGCACATCTGTTGGTGATATTTTTATAAATTTTATTTGTAATGCTATACATCTACATTCCTTACACAAGCATTAAGTTGCTTAAAAGGAGTGGAGTAAAATTATTGTAAATGGTATATTATGTTAAATTTTGTTTTTATTTGTAATTGTGAAAAATAGAATAAAATAAAAATAAATAAAAAAATATACCTACATATATAAACATACGAATTCATAAATTGGTGTTAAGTAATTCAAAAATATATATATATAACTAAAATAATAACAACAAAAAATGCAACCAAATATCATCATTATAAACATTTATGATATTTTATTTTAATTATACAACACAGTTAATTTTTCACTTAGATTTATTTAAAGTCTCGACTTGAAAATGTCAATTAATTATCTATATTGACGAAAGTACTCGAGATTAAAAAAAAATTACTTAAGTGAAAAATTAACTGTGTTGTGTAATTAAAATAAAATATCACCAGTATGAATTTTCACTCTGTGAATGTACAAACTTTAGAATAAGTAAATACTTTATGTTTATTTGCTTTATGTTTTTTTTAATAAATAAATTTATTGCAAAATGTGACATACGGAACCACCCTCTTTCACAATACATCAATCCTATTCCTACACGACATTGTAGACTTAGGAAAATATGTTCAATACATGCAATAGTTGTTCAATTACTACTACATTTGTGGGATATGTCGTGATTGTGCATAGAGATAGATAAGAAAGTCGTTTGTAGAGGCGATTCAATTGGCGCTAAATCGCTACTACTACTACTACTACTATACCATCACGGCATATCCCACAAGTGGGGTAGCCAGCAGATCAGCTGTATGTAAGAAACATGCAAACTATCCTCTTCGTGCCAATATAAAATCAAGACATTCAGGATGGGTGGCAAACCTCATCGCTGAATTTAAGATGTAAAATGTCTTATTTTTTTCGAACACCTGCCTTTTACAGCTAAATCGCTAACCTGAAACAAATTGTAAAATCTGGTTTTCACAGTGTGTTTTCAAGAATAAATATTGGAATAAATATGAGACAGTTTGAGAATATCTGTGCAATACAGATCACTCATGTTGCCGCAGCATGTTTTCTATTATTTTTATTGAATTTTACTTATGTTTCTCAACATGTTGTAACACCTGTAATTATCATAATTTAGATTGATTGGATGTTAACGTTACTGTATAGTAAAATATCTACATAAATATAATTTTAATAAACAAACAGGAATATTTTACAAATACCTGTCTCTTAAAAGACTTCCAAACAGTTAAAAATTATATAAAAATTGTTTTTAAATTGGTCTCCCACTCTTTTCCGTAAGTTTTCTAGTGTCTTGAAAAAATTAAGAAATTTTACATTTTAAATTCAGCAGTGATGAGGTTTGCCACCCATCCTGAATGTCACATGTTTATAACATGCGGCTGGTCTGCTGGCTACCCCGCTTGTGGGATATGCCATGATAGTTAGTTAAAATAGTTGGTATTGCAACATTTTAAGAATCACTGCTAGAGGACCATTAGAGTTATTAAAAGGGTTGTCAGATGATCTGATGCAATGCATTGCAGATGATAGTAACTACATTATGCAGTAATGAGCTGGAACTGTTATCAATTTGAAGGAGCAGAGAAAATAGGATGCAATAGGGTGATAGCCATGATACCTGTATATTTTTTTCCACTCCGTATTGTCGCCGACAAAGAATGGGACTTCCATTTTTATTTATAAGGTCTCCAATAGCCTAGTAAAAAACCAGAGTGTTCATAAACGATAAAAAATAATACATTTAACATCTTAAATTCATCAGTGATATTTTCGTCTATCTTGGCATGTCTTGTTTTTTATTGGAACGGAGAGGATAATTCGTATGTTTATTATTAATAATAATATATAATTTTTAGACGGATGCAGTTGATTGGAGTGGGGAAGGTAGCCAGAATAAAGTAAAGAATGTTAAAACGCTGAGACAAAGTTAAAAACTGATTCGATCTGTCTTGGTACGGGCTCATGCCCAGTTATGTAGATTTTTATGACATGTTATGTTATAAATACTGTTGAATAAATAAATAAATAAATAAATAAAAACACCAAAATTTGTAACGCACAACTAGTTTTGTTTAAAATGTTTGCTGTTTTCTTCCATAACATAAATACTTCAATGGTCTTCTTCATCATCATTGTATTGTACCTCCTTTATACCTGACTCGTGAATTCATAAAAAGAGTCCTTCAATAAAAGAAAAAAACAATGATTGTTTTCAACTTAAGTAAATTCATAATTTGATTTAAAATTATTTTGGACTTACAATTCGATTAGACTCATTACCAATTTTTCTTCAGCGTATTGATTCTGTATTAATTTATCTTTACAATAAGGGGTTTCCCACCACTTTCCCCGAAGTGCTGACCACCTATATCATCCAAACTCAATAAAACAAAAAAGAAAAATTCGAAGAGAGGGCTCAGGATTTGCCTTAAAGGCTCACCCCGACAAAATCCTCCCCTAAACTACAACCTTTAAAGTCCCTTAGAGGAGATATTCACTACAAGGCACTACTCACTACTACAATATTCTTAATTTGTCTATTCAAAAACAAAAATATTTTATTACAATTTAATAGAAAAATTATTCCTGTTATTGATTTTAAAGTAAAAACTAGAAATAGCATTAGCAGTGAATCTAATTATGTTGCTCGTTCATCTCTATTCCAGTTGGTAAATAGATGCATGTTATTTCATACAATTTTCAGGTATACACAATGTGATATCAAAGAGTTTTACATAATCCACATAGATATAAATATTTCAGATCGTTCATACCATTATGCAGAATCTTATATAATATGTCTATGCCGGATTCGTAATATTTCACAATACCTGTTTTTTACAGGACACTCGAAAATTTACAGAGAAGTGTGGGAGTAGCTTTTCTTTGCCAGAGACTCCATGGAGCCCAAAACAAATATATTTACCAGTAAACACAACAGAATATATTGTTTTGTTTTACAGTACTAACCCAGTAGGTATTAGATAAAACTGGAGTGCTCTTGGTGTCCGATCACATAAACATGATGATTATAATATCTGACGTTTTCCCAGCAATAACACAATTTTCTTTGAAGTTTTCGTAGGCCAATAAATGTACATTTTTATATATTTCCAATCATTTCTGCTTTGGGCATTCTGCATTCACTGCTTTCGTCGTCTGCCATTTGTTCTGAGAAGCCTTCATTTATTAACCAACGGTTCTTGGGGAAGTTAATATTAACAAGAAAAAAATGAAACTAGAGTATAGTTAATCAACTGGTGACTTTATTGATTTGCGAGCAACCTTTCGAAAAATTTCATGTCGTGTCGGGTTCCCCTAACAATCACTATCACTTGTTAGAATGTATCCCTATCACGGGCGACCCAAAACAGCTTAATACAGGAATAAAAAGTAATTTCTTAGAAAATTTAGTAATTTTTATCGTTTAACTGGATTTGGGCAGAACTCGCAGATGACAAAACCAATCAGACATCTCTATTGGAGAACCATATTTACACAATGTAATATTGTGCAAAATCTAATCGGAAGAAGTGAGAAAAGTGTCCCAACGCTTACGAATTGGCTTTGTGCTTTGTGAGCGTCGGGACGCTTTTCTCACTTCTTACAATAATATTATGACTAATATTACATTGTGCAAAATCTAATCGGAAGAAGTGAGAAAAGTGTCCCAACGCTTACGAATTGGCTTTGTGCTTTGTGAACGTCGTGACGCTTTTCTCACTTCTTACAATAATATTATGACTAATATTACATTGTGCAAAATCTAATCGGAAGAAGTGAGAAAAGTGTCCCAACGCTTACGAATTGGCTTTGTGCTTTGTGAGCGCCGGGACGCTTTTATCACTTTTTCCGATTAGATTTTGCACAATGTAATATTGTGCAAAATCTAATCGGAAAAAGTGATAAAAGTGTCCCAACGCTTACGAATTGGCTTTGTGCTTTGTGAGCGTCGGGACGCTTTTCTCACTTCTTCCGATAAGATTTTGCACAATGTTACATCGTGTAAACATGGTTCTCCAATCGAGATGTTGGATGATTGGATAAATAAATCATTTAGGGTTATACGCTAGTGTGTAATGTTATCTATTTTAAAGGAATGCATATCGCATTGGGTCTCATGTTTCAAAAGAGTTACGAGAGTAATAAGAATAATAAAATAATATTAATACCTTTGCATTGATGTATTATGTGGAATAAATCCTTTGAACTATTCCACACGCCTTGATATTGTATTACGTCAAACACTGGAGTGTTAAGTAATATGACTTTTTTTGTCTATTGCTTTGAAGAGATTAATATTACAAGCATTTCTGTTTTGTATTTGGTACGAGCTCTAATATTTCTATCTAGCTGTGATATTTTTATAGAAGTAATGTTCCGTATTTTAGTGTTTTTTACATTATCATGAATATATGAATATATTAATTTAAAAAAAAAAGTTTTATTGAATGGTTTGTATGTATTATATTTGGCATACTGTTTTTTTTTTATTGTGTATTGTCCTTTTTTCATGATTATTCCTTGTTGTTTAAATGTACTGTCTGTCATGCAATTTCTACAATTTTATGTTATACATGTAAAAGGCTCACGCCGTATATTGTAATAATAAATAAATAAATAAAATATTATTTTGTAGTCTGCGAGAGTAGGCGAATAGATAGGGCTTCAGAAGGAAGCTGATGAGACACCTTTTTGCTGGGAGCTTACGGCGCCCTTGAGGTCATGTTATGAGTAGACGACGCTTAAGTATTTTTGACACAGATTTTTTTTTTTTTAAAAAGATTTATCTGGGTTATAAACCCAAATACAACCTTATACACCTTTCACAGTAAGCTACTAAAAGCTTGTGTCGTGAAAGGGGAGTCTGCCGGCACCCGGGATCGTACCACGGACCCGCTGTTCACGAGGCCGAGACGCTACCCCCAGGCTACCGACGATATATAATAATATATTTTTTTTATATGGCGGCTCATCCCGTTGGATGTTATGGCCATGGTATCATCTTTCATACAAATCATCAGAATATTATAATAAGCGAGAAAAAAAACAAGAAAAAACGAAAAATATTCATATGAGAATCATATTCTTTTGGACACATTAAAAAATAAGCTCATTAACTTGTTGAGAGTTCAGTCCAAGAAAGAAGACAATAATAATAGGGTACTACGGTAAGAGAACTTAAGAATACAACGTGCGCTTAATATGATGCCTATATCTATTAAGAAATGTGGCTGTAGGATTGCAACAAAAAGGCTTGTCAAGGAATGGCTTCTGAAATTCGGAATTATAAATTATATGATTGATTTTATGTAAAAATTATAACCATATTTTTGTTGTTATTGATTAGGTTAAAACTATTTTTATATCGTTGTTATGAAAAGGAACGCGCTGACAAATATTTATATGAATTTGACGCATAGTATTATTGTAATGTAATGTTGTCACTGCGAAATGATATAAAGAAATTTAAAAAAATATACACTTTCAAAATAGCGCATGTAAATTGCATAAAGTTATATCTATGTTATGTATTTTGTATTGTTACGTCAACATATTAAATATTTTCAAAAAATAAACCATTTGAATTTGTGTATATGAACAGCTAAAGGGCACTCGTTATTAGATCGTAGTGATGGGCAATGACTCGCTAAACACTGCATGTTGACAAGGTTTCATTTATTCATAAATATTAAAGGTTGGTAATAATAATAGATAATAATTTTATGTACATAGATCCAACGGACATTTTGACATTTCAATTTCAGCAACTGTCTTCCAATGGGAATAATGGTGGTGAAGATATTTTCAGACTTCCTCAACTGAAACCATTTCATAATATTATTATTATAAAGGGCATGTTTCAGATAGTTTCAGCACATTATAACTAGATAGGTATTACCCATGTACAGTACAGTTGAGTGTGTGTGTATTGGAGATGTGACGCTCATCTGGAAATAATCCAGAATCCGGCATAGGCAAGTTGGTAAAGTATAATATTTAATTAACTGATGCAAACCGGTTACCGGCAAGAACGCAGATGGCGTGAAGTATCTAATTTCTTCATTCGATTCGCTCATTTTGACAGAAAGAAAAACAAATGAAAAAAAGTGGGAAACAAAATGTTCTTAATTGAATTCTTTTTTTGAAATGTCACCTTTTTAATGCCATAAAAATCAGCCAGATACAAATAGTACAGCCAAAGATATTTTGTTACAAGTTTATACATACTACCTATATGCGAAAAGACTTTTTCCCCGACCTAATATATTAAAAAGTTGAAATGTTACTGTCTCATTTTAACTAAAAAAGGCAAGGCAGAGTTCAGAAGGGGTGTAAGGAGTACACTGAATTCTTGATTCTAAAGAGAGACAGAGATTCGATCAATTCATAATTTGAACTATTTTAATCTTAATTGTATTAATTTTTAATTAATATATATTCTTATAAATTCTATTGTAGTGTAATTTTTAGCTACTCATTTTCACGAGGTTTGTTATGTTTTTTGCTTTTGATATAGGTAGGGTAAGTATGTGTTATAACTGTTTACTTGCAACGTGTTCGTCATACGCTTCGGTAATTTGCGGGACCTTGATTGGTTTGTTTTCTGGAAAAATTTAACTGTTTGTGTCCCTTAAGAGGAAATATATAAATAAATAAATAAATAAAAACTCAGTTATTACACGAAGAGTTAGTGTAATATTATAAATAATTTAGGTATATCGAAAACGAGTTTTTCAAAATAAATATCAACTAAATATAATAATAATTCAAGGTTATAAAACTCATTTTATAAAAAGTCTGTTATAGTCTCAAAATCCTTTCCCAATTTTTTAAAGATTTTGACAAAAAATAAGGTCCTACTGCACTGAGGAAGGCCAAGAGTTATCAGGCTGCTAGATAAGCGTTATCCGGTATCTGATAATATCCCGACTATCCGTTATATATATGTATCTCGTGTGTACATAATAATAATATGCAGATATATTTGTCTGCCTCACCACAAAAGGGAATGTTGAAGTAATAGTAATTTGCACATATAACTGTCAGGGAATTGGGTGTTAAGGTTCTACATAGATATGGCTACATATACACTGTGATACGAACTATTCAAAATATGCTAAATCAAATAGTTTAATTTCAGATCAGCTAAACTTCTTAGGACCACTCTATTGCGACACCATAAAGACTCCAGAATGGCCACGATATCAACAAGAAGAAAGAAATCGAAAGCAAGAAGAAAGAAGTAAAAGTGTGAAGTCTTGCTTGCATGGTTATGCGCCTCAGTAACATTCAATGCACGCTTCGACGCTAATCGTGAGGTCAAATTGGTTGCGCTACGAAGCGGACTTCAGAGAGCTGTATACGTTTTGTTGGTCACGGTCACTGGTTGGGATTCCATGATCTGCTTGTGTAGTCTCTAGGCTAGATTAATGTCCAACTGAACCACCCACAAATGGAATTTAATAGTGCTGCAAGGATTATTTTCCAAGTAGATAAAGATTGCAATATCACACCTTTGCTAGAAAAGTTGCACTGGTTAAGGAGTGGTGGAAAGATCCAATATTAACTGTGCCTTAAGACTTTGAGTAATACGACAACTCGGTCACTTTCTGAGCTCTGTGTTCTCAAAACAAGTAGACTCAAAACATATCCACCAATATGCTGGACGAGATCAATAGATCCAACAAGTTCTGCTTTCACGACATTGCTTTTGATGTCGAAAGAGCCGTTATCTGGTATAACGTGATAAGCACATTGAATTGGAGAGCTTGCATGAGGAATTGTATGACAATGGTTTGTTTAAAATATAAAATACTGAATTAAAAAGTACACTTAGTGTTTCCATGCTGCCTTCACAACGGGAAGAGGGAAGTATTGTTTGAGTGCATCCCACTTGGACTTAAGAGGAAGTGGACTTGGATGGGATAAGGAATTTCTGATGCATATATTATGTTTATACTTTGGTATAGTGATATGCATAAGTCGTGTAAAGTATTTTACTACGGAGGAAACATTGCAGTACTTAATACTAACGTAAAAGACTAATGTTTAAAGATATAGAGAATAAAAATGTTTCAAGTGTATTTAATTCTATTAAAAGTTTCGTTGCCCATCCAGTCAAGAATTGGTCTCCCACTCTTTTTTGTAAGATTCAGTGTCCTGTAAAAAGAAAGTGTTTGAAAAAATAAATTTACATCTTAAATTCAGCGATGAGATTTGCCACCTATCTTACATATC
Source organism: Athripsodes cinereus (assembly GCA_947579605.1). Lineage (NCBI taxonomy): Eukaryota > Metazoa > Arthropoda > Insecta > Trichoptera > Leptoceridae > Athripsodes > Athripsodes cinereus. Next base: position 794,860 of record OX388323.1, read on the forward strand.
TCGATTTTTGTTGGAGCAGAAAAGATGATTTGCATGTTCATAGCATATAGCTGGTGTGCTGGCTATCCTACTTGTGGAATAGGATGAGATAGTAGTAATAGAATAAGTAGAATCTAATATTCTGTAAAAGGCAAATATTTGTATAACACCGGTTCGATCCCAAGTGCTGGCAAACTTTCCTTTTAGGACACAAGCTTTTAGCTTACTGCGAAAGGTGTATAAGGTTGTATTTGGGCTTATAACAAAAACCCAGATAATTCTTAAAAAAAACCCTCATATATATAAGGCACAAAACATCTTCAATTTATCAGCGATGTGGTATGTCACCCTTTGTGAATGGCTTAATTTTCATGCCATGGAGAGTAAATCCTGCATGTTAATTATATATTGTGAGTTCGCTGGTTTACGAATAATAATACCGTTCTGCTACAGAAAAAAATAACATACATATATGTAAGAGGAGGTATGGGAGATCAATTACTATTGGAAAATAGCTATGTATACAAGTACTAAGATAAAAATCCCACATTAGGTTTTGATAGCTTCAACCCTTTTCGATTTCCTTTAATTAAGCGCTTTGTTAGTTTGATTCACCACCCAAGAGAGGGTAGGTTTACCCCATTCTGATTTTATATAGCAGTATATAGAATATACACCCTATGTTAAATGGTTCAATGTATATATAATATGTATATATTATATAAGTTCAGAATATGAGGGTAGTTATAAATGCATTGAAAAAATGTACTACTCACTGTAAAATGTTAAAATTTCCATAAATTTTTGTTATATTTTCTTTCGAGTGCCTTGTAAAAAGCAAATTTCTCTCCTTTTCCTATAAGACATATAACTGTATATATTGAGTGGACGTTAATTTTGTAAAACTCCGTATTTATATATGGAAAAAACACAATTGGTTTTAGTTTTTCTTAAATTTTTTATTGAGTAGTGACCCGGTTTCGACTAATGAAGTCATTGTCAAACTAATATTATTACATACCGTGTTGTTGTTAAAATACTATGTCTTCGCATAAATAATAATTATGTTCTTAACAATAAGATTTTATATTGAATTAATTAAAAAAAAAACACTTATTTGTAGTATATCCACGGTGACTTTTATTGGACGCGAGCCGGCTTTCAAGAGCTTCCGCTCTCTCTCATCATCAGGCTGGCGAAAAGTGGCCAGCCTGATGATGAGAGCGGAAGTTCTTGAAAGCCGGCTCGCGTCCAATAAAAAGTCACCGTGGATATACTACAAATAAGTGTTTTATTTTAATTAATTCAACATGAATTTCCACCAAGTACCGTCGGTTGAAAATATCAAGATTTTATATAATGCACGTTTCTTTTATATTCGTCGATATATACCGCCGATTTCTCAATACGTGACCGACCTTAAAAATTTCATCCACGTGGTCAAGCCGCGTAGCTCTCGGACGTCCACGTTTACTCACACCCCCTTTTTCAGACAGATACTTATTCTTTGTCATCCTATTATCTACCATTCACTCCACACATCGAAACCATCGCAACTTTTTATTTTTAAAAGATATATATGGGTTTTGTTATAAACCCAAATACAACCTTATACACCTTTCACAGTAAACAGCTTGTGTCGTGAAAGGGGAGTTTGCCGGCACCTGGGATCGAACCACGAACCCCCCGTTCACGAGGCCGGCACTCTACCCCCAGGCTACCGACGAACTTATTAAGGTACACTCATTTTATCTACAACACACTTCTCGCACTCCCACATTCTTCTAATATCTTAATTCTTCTCTGTACCACGCAACATTTTACCAACCATTCTTCTCAGTGATCACATCTCTACTACATTTTTTCCACTTTTGTCCTTCGTCAACCAAGTTCAAATCTCGCTTGCATACATAGCATGGAAATGCCGGTACCAGAATGGTATTGTGCACCATTAGTGTGTGAAAAATAATGGAGAAAATAAATTCATGTTTGTATCACGTAAAAATATGCCCAACACCCCTCTCAACTTGGAATACCATGGTTACGACACTCGCTCAAAAAGAAGTATCCGACCTATAGAGCACAGGTTGGCAAAATTGTCCAAAAGCTTTGTCTGTCTCAGTGTGCGCCTGTTCAACAAGCTGCCTGAAGAAATAAAGTCCGTGAAGGATGAGAAAAAATTTCGAGGAGTAGTGAAGTTGTACCTCGTTGAAAAAGCTTTTTACTGTGTCGACGAAATGCTGAATTGAACCATATACATTCATTTCAGCATGGAAATAATTTCCTGATGTTTTTTGTTTTTATTTGATCTATGATGATTGATGTTGGAATCTGTATTGAATACTGTTTGACGAAATGCTAACAGAGCCCTTTACACTCTGCTTAGTAATGATATTGTGTTTTGATCTATGATCCTGTATTTTTTTATGTATGTATATATAATCTATTGTATGATCCTATCTTCTGTAAATTGACGAGTCCAAGTACCAAAAACTTTGGTCTAAGGACGATAAACAATAATAACAATATAAAAAATCTAACCATCAAAATCTAATTGGTTCTTGGGCTCTTCTAACAACTTACTTCAAATAGATTTGTCCAGTTTCTTTACTGCCATACAAATGTATGATCCATAAATATTTTTAATAAATATCTAAATATTTGATTAAGGTTATTGACATATCGACGGTCCAGTTCCAAAACTCAACAAGTCGAAAATTTTGATTTAATTAGTAATACACACGATTAACGCCATTCTTCCAATACCACAAATAAATCAGTATAAAAAATACACTGTTCCCTTACATATCTCTTACATTTGCTATTTTCAATTACACAAATAAATATTTCGAATTGCAATTATACGTGTATGTAGTGATGAAATTATCCATCAATATATCAGCTCTGCTCAAATTTATTTGAATATTGTTGATTGACATAAAATAATTATCTCACTTTAATTTATTTTACCTGTATGACTATATATTTATAAATCCTCTATTTGCAATGACTTATTTGAATATTTTTGATTGACTTATAATAATTATCTCACATACATTTATTTTACCTGTAATACTGTTCCTGATATGACACATTTATTTTGTAGTTTTTTGTTGTTTTTCTGTTTTTAATATGATTGTTAACATGTCAAAGGCTAACGCCGTAGATATATGAAATAAAAAAAATTGAGGGAATCAATTATATTTTACTGTGTATAAAGAACATTATTAGTATCGTAAAAAATGTACCTACCTATATTTATTTCTTAAATTTTAATTTGTTTAACTGTTGAACAGAACAGTATTTATGTATTTATTTATTTTTTACTGTAAATTGATCGCAACATAAACAATTTTATAGAAAAATGCATTTTAATTATATATTATAATCAATATACAAAAGGCGAGTTTATCACAAAGGCGCGATCTCTTCAAACTAACTTAACAGTGCGATTATTTTATAACACATTTCACTTTCAGTTGTGTTTTTAAAGCATAATATATTTTTTATTTTTTTTTTTATTTATTTATAATTTTTTTTATAACATATTTACATAGTTAACAAATACATATAAATAAAACATTATTTTTCAATGACTCAACTTCAAAAAGAGAAAATCTCGTGTTTTGAAGTGAGCTACATTATTACAATATTACAAAACAATACAAAAGTAAACAAAAAGAAAACAATATCAAAAACATTACCAAAATAAATCCTGAAACTTTCCATAAACTTGAAAAAAAAGAAAAGAAAAGAAAAACACATCGTACAAAAATAAACATGTTAGTACAAATTAAATAACAATAAGGTACAATATTTTCAATCAATAATCTATAGGTACCCAAAGAAAAGAAAAATCTACTTCATTAACTTTTTTAAAGCTAACTTAAACTTAGCTATACCAATATTTGCTAGATCCTTGCAATCCACCGGTAAAGCATTATACCACTTCACTCCTAGGTAGGAGTAGTGGTTTTGCGCAAACGTTGTATTTTTTTTTGGTATTTTTATAAGACCACCTAAACGAGGCAATGTGCTAATGCACTCCAAATATCCACTAAATATCCACTAAATATAATAATAATAATTATTTTTATTAATTTGTGTTCAAAATGTAGAATCTAATATTGTTTTGTTAAATTAATGAGCCATGAAATAATAATAATAAATTATATTGTACAAAATATTTAAACAAAAATAATGAGATTGTTACAACATGGTATATGCAAATATTTTGCACAATGGGCGAGTTTATCGCAGGGACGCGATATCTTCCAACTAACCCAATAAAGTAAAACAAAATAAATTGAAAACAGTGATAAAAATAAAAATAATAATAATAAGTCTTTAAAATGATACATAGAAACCAAATTATAAACCATAAATATATAATACATACTCTTAAAAAAATTACCAAAAAGAATTAAAAAATAAAATTAAAATAAAAAGAATTAAAAAATAAATATAAACAAAAATCAAGAAAAAAAATAAAGGTTCTATAATTAAAAAAAAGTTTATTTCTCAAATAATAGACATTTCTAGTTGTTGAGTTATGGAACTGAACAGGCGATATGATGATACCGATATATGGATTATATTAAGTAGATAAACCTCGTGAGTACACGAGTCAATAAATTATCATCTTTGTTCTACAAAAATATATAAGAGAATTAGGTAGATACATATAATGAGAGAGAAAGAGAGAGAGAGCGGAAGTTCGTGATGACAGAAAATATAGGTTATATAATTAAAAAAAAGTTTATTTCTCAAATAATAGACATTTCTAGTTGTTGAGTTATGGAACTGAACAGGCGATATGATGATACCGATATATGGATTATATTAAGTAGATAAACCTCGTGAGTACACGAGTCAATTAATTATCATCTTTGTTCTACAAAAATATATAAGAGAATTAGGTAGATACATATAATGAGAGAGAAAGAGAGAGAGAGCGGAAGTTCGTGATGACAGAAAATATAGGTTCTATAATTAAAAAAAAGTTTATTTCTCAAATAATAGACATTTCTAGTTGTTGAGTTATGGAACTGAACAGGCGATATGATGATACCGATATATGGATTATATTAAGTAGATAAACCTCGTGAGTACACGAGTCAATAAATTATCATCTTTGTTCTACAAAAATATATAAGAGAATTAGGTAGATACATATAATGAGAGAGAAAGAGAGAGAGCGGAAGTTCGTGATGACAGAAAAAGGAAAAGAAATGTCTGAAAACAGCAAACATTTGCGTGTTTATTTTACACGTCATTTACCACGATAATAATAATAATAAATATATTTTAGTTTATATTTACTTTAATATTTGTCACATTATAACAGAGCACACTTGTGAATGTTTGTCTATGAAACAAAAATAAATATTTGTTTGATTTTTAAACCACTCAAGATTAATTTAATTTAAATTCAATCAATTCAACTCCGGAAAGGCGGTAGCGAAAGCTTTAGTTTACGAAACTCTAGTTTACGACGTATTATAAACAGTTGTTTTATTTGAACTAATTTAATACGAATTTCCACCAAAAACCGTCGACATGTTGAAAGATTTCACACTCTAGGACCATTTCTTTAAAATAGTTATTTAAATAAATACATAGATTTTAAAATTTCTACCCCCTCATCGCCAAATTTTCGATTTGGTTGAAATATCTAAACTTAATGCTTTTATCTTGCAGCTTTAAATTTGCCTGCTATCGCTCTTTTTAATTATCTCAGTGTCCTCCAATTTTCTTTGAGCCATCAATTGCTTCCCTTCCCTTGAATCATTCAGCGCCCACGACGAAACGCTATAGCTCATGTTTAGAATAAACATTGAAATATTTGAAGATCATAATATCTGGTAAGGCGAATCTGGAGACCATAATTATTATGCACCGGTGAGGTTTGCACTATAGTCCTGAGTGTAAATGTGATTGCAGTTCACAATGCCAGAAAATTAACCAAATTGTGGAATGACCTTTGTGCGCCCTTGAGTTTAGTTGGGGAGACTTACGTAAGGTGATCACTAATGCAGCCATCTGGCTAAGAAATTTACCATTGAATTTATATTAAATTGTGATATTATTGAGCGGAGTTACTTGTTCAAAGTCCATTAAAAGATAAATTAAAAAAAAACATAGTAGGTATGTAGTTAACTTCCGAATAATATTATTAACTTCGCTTACTTGTATTCGGAGACTTTCGAATTCATCACCAGGCGATTACAAAAAAGTATTTTTTTCTATTCCAAACTTTTTTCCTATCGTCTGATGATGTAGTAGAGAGTCTCCGAATAACTAAACTAGTAAACGGAGTTGGAAGTTTACTACATACTGTGTTTTTTTTCAAATTATCTTGAATTAATATAAGACCAGAATGCCAAATTTATTCAAAAATGTCTGAGCGTAGTCGGGCTGGAAACTAGTTGTAATAAAAATAATAAATCGATGATTGAGAATGTAACAAAACATTATTTCCTGGATGTGAAAAATGTTTATTTCATCTGAGGGACTTTGCAACACAAGCAGAGAAATAGAAAGGGAAGAGAGAAAAACGAAATGGGAAGATGGCTAAAAAGAAACATCATCATTGGTCATAAGGGAAAACGACGAGAAACAAACGCCGAGAAAGCATATCGTGAAAGTATATCGCTGGAATAGAATTTATCTCTTCATAATTTTTTCTCATTTTTTTTATCTATGCCATCTTGGCATCTCCCACAAGTGCTTAAATTAAAAATGAAACATTCCAGATGGGTGGCGAAACTCACCACTCAATTGAAAATGAAGAACTCTCCAAAAGTTACGGAAAGCTTTTCTTAGAATTTCCAGAGTCCCGTACAAATACTGTAGAAGTTTCTTTTCGTAAAACATGAGGAACAAGATTTTTCTTATATCTGGGTTCTTTTTTATATCGAAGATATATCTACTGGGTGTTTGATACAAACCCAAATACAACCTTATGCACCTTTCACAGTAAGCTAAAAGCTTGTGTCATGAAAGGGAAGTTTGCCGGCACTTGGGATCGAACCGCGCAAGATGATCCTCTATTCAGATGATGTCCTATTTCAATTGCCATGGTCCTATCCATGTATATTTGGACTTGTATATTTACTCTTTGCAGTTACATAGTTAACTGGCTACTTTACATGTGGAATAGTATAAAAACACGGCAAAATGAAAACAGAATCATGATATTTAAAATGAGCATTGGCGTAACATGAAAATTGTACCTACCCATAATAAAAAAATATTTGTGTTTGTTTTCCTGCGTTAGGATTGAAAGCGATTTGGAAGTTGTATTAATTCTTCCAGAACACTTTAAAAACAAAATAAACGCGACGTAACGAGGTTACGCTCCAACTCAATCTGCACAGTGGACGAGCAGGGATGGCACTGTCAATACGTGACGATGCCGGGACGATACATTAATACGGAATGTAGGTATATCGCGAATACGGGAAAGATGATAAACATATTTTAGACGTATCACTACGGTATAGGAAGTCAATGTCAACGCAAACCTTATTTAGTGTCTTATGGGATTGCCAACAGGCCAACTGCTAGTAATCAACGTACTACTACTACTACACCAACACCATCACGGCATATCTCACAAGTGGGGTAACCATCAGACCAACTGCATGTTATAAACATGCAAGCCGTCTTCTCTGTTCCAACAATAAATTAAGGTATTCAGAATGGGTGTCTTAATGTGTCTGACTCATCGCTGAATTTGAGATGTAAAATGTCTTTATTTTTTTCAGTACCTGCCTTTTACAGGACACTCAAAAATTTACAGACAAGAGTGCTCCACAGATAAGTTAGTAATTAACATGCAAACCTTAAAACTCTCCTTGTGCCAATCAAAAATAGCTTTCTGGATGGTTTTTAAGACATTTAAAATTTTCAGTTCAGCGATGAGGTCGTTGAATGTGCTACTACTAATACATAAACAGCAACAAACCTAAAATTGTATGAAAAAGAAAGTCAGAAAAAAAATATTTTGAGCCTCAGTATAACTATAACTCTATATTCCAATTAAATCTGGGAACTTGTTGATTGAAATATTCCATATAAATACGTGATTTGTGGCAACCCTGTCTCAGGGATTGTCTCGAGCGCTTCATTATAAATCTAACAAATTACTTTTGAGCAAAAACAGAATGAAAAACAATGAAAGAATCTACAAAAGAAAATCCCACCACACCTTTTAAGCAATGCGGAACCACCACATCCTTACCTCATACTCTGTTAGTGGTTCAGGGGAGCATGTCGCGAGAGGGGGTTAATAAAATTAAACCAATATTTTTTACATTTATTTCAACATCTTTTTCGTGTCTTATAACGGATTAAGACCTCCCTTTTCAACTTCCACAACTCGCTTTCAGCCATTTCATTTTTCAATGACGACTACCCTTTTTGATTTTGTCGGACTATCTCGTTTGTGGCCCACATAAATGCATTTCTGCACCCGATTCTAGGTTTTCAGTTTAATACTTTTTTGATCATTGATAATCTGATCTCCAACTTTTAAATCATCGTGGACCGGTTAACGTTTGATAAATTCTACGTTCATCATTCAACATCCCCACTTTCAAACTCTCGTTTGAAAGTGGGGATGTTTTCTTTTAGGTCTCAGATTCCAAAATTTTATAATTTTGCTGTCTCCAAATTATCAACTTGGTATAGGAATTTTGCATATTTCATGATCTTCTCGGTTTTGTTAAGGAGTATTTTAACAAAAAAAAAAACGACCTTCATGTTCATTCTACGCCCCGATACCACTTACTCCACGGCCTGGGGGTTGGAGACTACTGATCTAGTGATAAACTAGTCCACTAATCCACTACTCCACTAGATCCACTGATAAACTAGTAAACCAATTGATTAATCTCTTTTAACGGATTATCTAGATCACGAGAAACCAACTTCTTTATCTTCTTCAACCATTTTTCCATCTGGCCATCTCTTTATCATTTTTTCACGCTTCTTATTCATTTATTTATTTATTCCTTTTGCACATCATCATTATATTATAACAGTGTAAACAAATCAAAACAAAAATTTAAGTACTAGAACGATATTATGCAGTAGCGAGATTATCACTACGAAGTGATTTCTTCCATTCAACATCTTCTCTATCTCGAGCCAACATTGCCCATCTCTCGTCGTTATGGGGTGTTCACATTTGGCGAATATCGCCAGGCGAATTTCAAAATATATCGCCAGGCGAAAAAATAAAATTCGCCGGACATCCATTGATCGTCACACCTGTTCACACAGTCCACCGATATAGAAACGATCTGTCAGATGCGCTTTGATTTGACACTGTTTTCAAAATGGCGGACGTCGAGATGGAGATCGCGAAGTGTTTATTTTTAGTCGAAAATGTTATAGTAGAGGTTATAAGGCGCCTTTTAATTGGAAACAAATGCCACAAACTAACAACAAAGATAACATTATAAAATGTATAGGTTATAAAGTTTTTACCACAGATACGAACGCCGCGCCCATCTGCGCATGCGCGAATCGTTCAATCGGACGAAAAAGTTGGAAGGTGGTCAACTCGAGACGATATCGTATCTACTGGTTTTTATTGTTTCAGACTAGCTGTCATTTTGTTCACACGGTTCAAATGGCTGGCGATATTTTGGTGCCCTAGCGATATTCGCCAAAGTGAGAACACCACATTATGGACTATTGATATATTATATCGTCAGCCAGGTCCACCGCTCACTGACGTGGTAAGATCGGAGATACCAACACTGGCATAGTGGTACTGACAGACCGGAGTGAGTTGAAAGAATAAGAAATGGTCACCTAAACGGATAAATAGTGTCCTTGGGCTCCTGAAACATCCGAGAAATAAAGTTATTCCAATATTGTGTAGATGTGAGTAGGCATCGGAAATAAATAAGACATTTATTTGACATTACATAGAAGATACATACTACGTTTCATTTCAGCAATGCGCCACGCCTCGATAGCATAACTGGTATAAAAGGTAGATCAGGATGTTTGGCAGAAGAATCTGATATCTATTGGTGATGAGTTACTGTTTAACCCTTTTAACTCACAATTCCTAGATGATAGTATAGTAGTACGATGGTTGGAAATAATGGTATATAATATTATAATGTTTGTAGGTATCCAATATTTATGGCAGTGTTATTGTCGCTTGGACAGTTAACTCCCTATAAAGGGTTATGTTTTACAGAATATTTGATGTTTCTGCGATTTCATTTTATCGAAGACGATTCACTGCCAATTAATTTTGTATTTTGAAATATCAACCAGACATGTTAATACAAATACAACACCATATTAATTTAAAAATCTGTCCAGCTTACACCGTTTGGAACTTGAGTGAATACATTTCTTACTTTTCTTTCTTTTTTTCTTTCTTTTTTCTTTTTAAAAAATATATATCTGGGTTTTGTTATAAACCCAAATACAACCTTTCACAGTAAGCTAAAAGCTTGTGTCGTGAAAGGGGAGTTTGCAGGTACCTGAGATCGAACCACGAACCCCCCGTTCACGAGGCCGAGGCTCTACCTCCAGGCTACCGACGAACTTTACTGCTAGCCTTCTTCTCTCTACTGCTGAATATAGGCCTCTTCAAAACTTTTCCACACTTTCCTATCTCGAAAAACACGACACCACTGTTTTCACCTGAATAATATCGTCTACCCATCTTTTTTGGTGAATTTTAAGGTCAATGGCGTGTAAAATAGAGAAATTTAGAGGAATTTGTGATAAGAAAGTCTAATTTTTCTGGTCAAAAGATAATAATACTACTACTACTATACCATCACGGCATTTCCCACAAGTGGGGTAGCCAGCAGACCAGCTGCATGTATGAAACATGCAAGCTGTCCTCTCCGTGCCAATATAAAATCAAGACAATCAGGATGGGTGGCAAACCTCATCGCTGAATTCAAGATGTAAAATGTCTTCGAACACCTGCCTTTTACAGGACACTCGAAAACTTACGGAGAAGAGTGGGAGACCAATTCTTTATCGGGTGCTCCACGAGATAATAATAATATAAGTAATCATAATAATTGGCATTCGCAATTATCACATTGTGAATGCCAATTAAATCTAAAAGAAAACCTCATCTTTTTATTAAATTATATCCAGCGATGTATTTAAAATGAAGAATACATTCCCATAAATGTTTTATGAGACAATATAGCATCGAGCCCAAGGTCTTGTATGGTAGGTACATTATAATATAATAAATATTATAATCGAATAGTTTTTGTCCCTTTTTTAACGATAATAGATTTGATAAAGTGGGATCACCCTTATAAAAACGTGCATTGCCAATACTTATAATAAGCTCGGAAAAAATGTTTTGTTCCGGCGTTATTGTTAATACTTACTTACTTCCGATGGGCGAAAAGCCCTTGTAGGACCTTTGCCTCCAAAACAATAGATCTCCAAGCCTTTCTATCTTGAGCAATGGAATGCCAGTTGTCTTTAGCATTTAGCTCCTCTAGATGTCGGTTGATGTTATCTAACAATCTTTGTCTTGGTCTGTCTAACGGTCTTCTGCCTTCGGGTATACCCTGCAGAATACCTTTAGTCGCCCTTTCTTCTCCGGATCCAATATAATCTTCGGGATCTAATCTCACTTGTGTTGAAAGGTTTGTTAGTTGTGGAGCGAATTTCTTCATAGCTTTTAAGCCTCCAGGTTGCTTCTGCAATACCCGGTCTTGGTCGAGGTAATTGTTAATACATAGTTAAAATCGTACGCAAAGTCTACGAGATGTGTGTGCTGTCAGTGGCAGCATATGGCATGGAAATGGTGACTTTGACCAAGCAAAGAATTGAGAAAATGCAATTCAGAATATCCTAGGTCCTTATGTAATACCTTGTCATGTCAGCTAGAGGGGTAGCTCTGAAATCTTTAATCAATTATTTAAATCCTTAATTTCTTTAACAAAAATTAGATTTACCAGTAAATTCATTATCAACTACTACTACTATACCATCACGGCATATCTCACATATGGGGTAGCCAGCAGACAAGCTGTCCTCTCCTTGCCAATATAAAATCAACACATTCAGGATGGGTGGCCAACCTCATTGCTGAATTGAAGATGTAAAATGTCTTAATTTTTTCGAACACTTGGCTTTTACAGGACACTTGAAAATTTACGGAGAAGTGTGGGAAACCTATTCTTTACTGGGTGCTCCGCGGGATTTTTGAACTAAAATTCAAAAATCTATTACAATAAATACTTTTTAAGTATAGATATTTCAGGCACAATTTTGGCATTTTGAACCTTATCCTTTGATATCCTGGATATATGTATAGCGAATTTTTCCTTGCGTTAGGCTGTTACGTTTCAACGGGATCATGACTGTTCTTGTGGATATTTATCTGGTTGTATAATGCTGAGAAGTGTGGATGGCAATTCTGTCACCGCGTAGAAAAATAATAGTCCATTGTCCACCTCATTTTTGGGAGATATTGGGAGAGTATGGATAAATATAATAAAAAATATATATATTTTAATAAAAAGTTTTATTGTAGCTTAATTGTATTGTGTTTGTAAAAAAAAAACATTTGACGACACAAACAATGAAGCGACAAATGCTGAAAAAAATATTATCACAACAAATTTTATTATTCACGAATACAACAACTTTTGATTCGTGTTTTGTCTGCTGGTAATAAATAAAATAATTCAAGCGAAACTGAAAAAAAAAACACGCTAAGAGAAAAAAATATTTATCTTAAAAAGTTGTAATAAATATACAATTGTGATGGTAGCAAACGATGTGTGAAAATGATGTCAAGGAAAATGATAATTTATTGAGCTTATTTCCTACGCCTCAAATGGAAAAGCCCGGAATCAAATGTCACCCAATGCGTATCTGAATATTTAAGAAAGCTTTTTTATACAACCCTTCCATCTCATTTTTCAACGCTCCTCTCGGGAGCAAAGGGCAGAAACCAACCTCCTCCATTCAGAGCATGTCAACATAGCCAACTGATAATAATAATTGTACTTTTTAAATATGGCGCCATTTAATGATCCGTGACCATCTCAAGACCGCCTTGATTTCTCCTGAAAAGTAGCGATTTCAACTTGGTCTTAAATATGGTGGTGGACTGATTTTCTCTCAGGTCTGCGGGCAATGTGTTCCAGGCAGTTGACGCAGCAGTTCTGAAGCTCTTTTCTGCAAATTTGGTTGATAGTCACCTTTTCCATGACATTTCTTGCGCTCTGATGATTTTGTCGTTGGAACAATGTTTTCTGAAAGAGAGACATCAGGGCTGTTGGAACCCTTGCAGAGGAAAGAAAAAAAAGATCTTTTATAACCATATCTCGGAATAAAAGATTTTTTCGATACTTGTGGGATAGAGTCGGAAACCAATTTTTTACTGGATGCTCAATAGAACAGTACATATTATACCTTTATTGTTTTTTTTCCATAGATTTCCTTTTAGAACCAATTGTAGTATTAATTCTTCTTGCTTTGGGAATAGAAATGTAATAATATTAATAAGAGCTCCTACAATTCCAGTGGTATTTGCTCTGGGATTTTGAATTCTGAAACTGAGTATATCTGAAACGTGATGTGCAATGAATGAAAACGATCAAATGGATCAGGAGACATCTGAGGGAGTATTTTGGGGGTGGTATCTGCATATTGAGTACATATTCTGTAAGAGAGGGCAGAAATCTTGATTCTGATCATAGTCTGGGAAAATTGTAAGATCCAAACACTTGAGAAGGATGATTAAGCAGTGGTAGTAAATTTTTAATTTATTTTATGTATATTTAACACACGAAACTACCATATTATAATCTTATTCGGTAGTGCCCCGACGGAACTTAAACCCGCAACCCATCCGTTTTGCAAGATGTGCTTTTTCCAATTAAGCCACTGGGTGACTTGCCACAGGCTCAGATATTCTCTCTTATAAACCAGCATGACAGGTTCTCGTGTAGTTATTGTTCTGTGATAATAATAATTATAATAGAACTTAACAAACTGACATAAAAATGGGTGAAATTTATTTTAAATGACATATAAATTGACGAGCTGACACAGATATGGATGATACTGACACAGAAACAGGTAACACTTGGCACATGTGCCCGTGTGACTTAGTATACCAGAGGAATATCCTGAATAAAAGTTTGTGCATACATTACAAAGTAATAAAATAATGTGATACAAATAAATGATATTGTGGAATGGGCAAGCTTATGGCAGAAGCGATATCTTCCAACTAACCCATACTTCTTTTATAACCCATCAAAAAAAATATTATTTATTTTATTTATATGTACCTACATCGAAGTAAGCGAAGTTAATTATAAAAGTCATTTGGAAATTAACTACATACTGTGTTTTTTTTTCAATTTATCTTGAAATGGATTTCCAACAAGTACCTTCGGTCAATAACATCGAAATAAAAAAAAAAAAATTAAAAAATATAGATAATGTTTTCCGTAAAAATACTGGTAAAATGTTTTGCACATCTGAGAGTTGATTGAATAATTTGAATATTGGAGAATAGAATTATAATTCGTTCAATCAATAATAACACCAAACATGGAACATGAAATGTATTATTAGTCTAGATATGTATCTATCCATTTAGAATATTTAGATGCTCATGTAACTTTATAAATTTAAAAGTATTGAGAGCTTTTCGTTTATGGTCTAAATCTTTTCATTCAAATCGGTGGCGACAGACATTGCCTTGTTCTCTCTCAAGTTGGGTAGACAGAGAGAATGTAACGCCATATAAGCCTATCTTTACATAATTCTTTCGCTTCTCCACATTCATGCCATTTTTCATACATGCACGCCGATTTCTCTTACTCTTTGAGAATTTTATCCACGTGTTCCAGCGACGTAGTTCTCAGACGTCCACGTTTCTTCACACCCCTTCTTTCCAATATGTACACCACTTCGTCATGCTTCCTTTGCTCATTTGCTTCGCATTGCCAAATCATCTCAACGTATATATCTTTTTCTTCTTCTATCAGTGCCGTACACTGAGAAAAATACTAACGAAATTTCACAATGAATCATTGGTACGTTCTATCAGATTAGGACCAGAGATTATGACTTATGCAAACAAATTGTTGGTAAATTTAACAACAACTTGTTTGCGATAGTTTAATATTATAGATTGGTACTAATGAATCGTTTGTACTATCTCTGGTTCTAATCTGATAGTACGTACCAATGATTCGTTGTGAGTATTTTCTCAGTGTATCAGGTCCCCTCAACGTTGGCGATCATTCTGGAGAATGCTTCTCTGTCCCGCGCTGTTCAGATCAGCTCTCCCATTTATCCTCTCGGGCAAGGTGCAGCCTGAGGAGTTGGCCGGCTACAACCACATTTGCGTTTTCTACGCACATCTTGGGTACATAAAATGCAATCACAAACACATTAACTGAAGTAAATTAAATGGAATTTGGCTCATTAACTCATTAATCGTTAATGAAAAGTTCTGTATATAACTATTGTAATATTGGAGCGAATCGCTGTAGTATGTACATGTACATACATACATACGTACCCAATAAAAGACTTTTTGATATCGACATATTATTATTATGTAGTATGGGTTTGATAGGTAGTATATTTATATGAGTAATGCCTTTTATGTTATGAGTAAGGTATTAGGTACTATAATAGAACCTAGTATCAACCCATATCCTATGTAATACGTATCCGATATCCTATATCCCGCATTACAAAATCTACGAAAGCTTTCTGCGTCTACAATAGAAGAAAGAGTAAAATATAGTAAATAAAAATAATAATTTTCAAATAATTAAACATAATCTATAAAATGTAATTCCTTATTATAAATACAACCCGGAACCGGTTTTAGAAAATCAAAATTACAGGTTCTATTCATAGATTTTTTATATATAATACCGAGATGGAGTGCTCGTATGTATTTTCATTGTAATAAAGTGAGGCACCATTTTTTGGCACTTTAAACAGATCGGTTGGCGAAAAGAAGTGTGGTAAATCGCTTAAAACGTCGACAAGAACTTCAAAAAATGTCCAATTACGTTTTTGTAAATGTAAAAATGATATAGTTTGTTACGGGTAGGTATTTTGCTCCTGATAAAAAAATTATCCTAGATATTTTTAAATATAAATTGTAAATTTTTTAATACTTTTAAATAATCATAATAATAATAATAAATTCAAAAATCGCGCATCTTTGCGATGTCTACGGGGATAGCAGGTACCTGCCGATCCGCTTTCAGACCCAAACCGGACAACACATGTTAAGGATGGAATATTCCACGTAGTCCAAGTGTTTCACTTATCTCATGGACAGTCGCTATCCACACATAATATTAGATTGTATTTAGGGTGTGTGTCTGTTGGTATGTTCATTATAATTTCGATGTGAACGCTCTTGTGGGTAGGTATCATATCGAGTGAGATATGAAATACTGCCTACACGAGTGTATATGCCTACAGACATACACCATCTGAAATTGTAACTATTACTTAAGTTATCTTTAGTTAGGTATTTTTAGTCTAGAATTTTTGTCAAAATAGATTGGGGGGTTATGAATGGAGAGATATTAGAAATGAACGACGATGTGTAGTGAAATTGACACTTTTATTAATTGTAAACAATGATATGTGTATTGCACAAATTAGTTTGCCAGGCGTCACCGAGTAAAGTCCCCGGGCATACTAGCTAGTAAGCGGTATGGCCCGGGTGAAGGATATTGTTTTGATGAAACAACAAAGGCCTTGCAACACATGTGTCACCACCGATACTAGGACGCGAGGATGCGATAGATCGGATACAGGCTAGGACACTACCCGCCAGGCCTCCGTGGAGAGCGTTGCTCCCGCCCTTGTGTGGCGGAGCCAGCAAGATGGGACCCCGCGGTTTCCCGCCCAGGACGCCGGGTTCCACAACCACTTCCCGTCAGGCATCCGTAGAAGCAGGTCGACCACTCCACCAGACGTCCGGGGAGGACGTCGTGCTGGCTCGCTGCTGCTAGCAGCGAGCGGAGACTGGACGCCGTGCTGTCCCGCCACCGGCCTTGGACGCATGGTGCAGACCTCCTTTGGGGCGGCAGCTGCCGGCCTCGGAACAATTCATCCTGAAGGCTACATGCCAGGATGTCCTCGAGGGATGGATTGCGTCTGCCTGAGTGCCCCAGGCAGAACGATCTTCAGGAAGCAGTCTGCGTGAGTGAATCTCGTGTGCTTGTTTTATTTTTTTTGGTGATATAGACAATTAATGAATGGTGAATTAAAATACGTCTACGGACTATTTATTGTGTGTTTTTAGAAAAACAATCTATTTGAAAAAGGGGCGTTTTTATAGGACTAGAGGTGTAGATTTTAGATTAGGAAATTGATTGATTTTTATATTTTTTATTATTGATAATTTTTACATGTCTTCTGTTTCCTAATAAATGTATTAATAAAATTTGTGTTTTCATCATTCGCCTCACATCATAGTAATATGCCAAGCTTCTCAACCAAAACTTTTTGTTTTAAATATGTATATATTTTTTTTATTGTTGCTGTTTGCTGGTTACTCTTTACCTCCTTTCCAGCAAAGAAGGCCTTGTCAATTTTGGCTCCCAACGAATGGGGCACTAAGTGAAAAAATACACCCCCCAAAGGGTGTATAATCACTTAAACGGACCCACGGTTTATATCCCTGAGAGACGAGGTGTTGGAAAGGAGAAAGAGTTTTATTGTAAATTTATTGAATATGTTTTGTTGGTTGGCATATTGCTTGTTGTTTGGCGATGATGTAAGATTGTTTTGAAATGGTTGGTAACATAATCAGTATGTTTTTTGCGCCATGGGAAAATTAGTTTAGTGTATGTAGAACAAAAAGCCGTGGGGTTTACGGCGGATGAATATTGCCCCCACTTTTTTTCAGTATATTTTGTGTGTCCCGTAAAAGGCGGGAAATCGAAAAATTACTACAGATGTGGTGTAAATAGACTAGGTTATTTTTTTTATGTGTGTAAATTTTGTTTAAGTTTGTGAATATTAGGTATAGATTTTTTGTTTCAAATAGTTATAGGTTGTATAGAAATAAGGCGCCTTAGATAAGTTCTAGGTATAACAGATTTTTTTTTTAATTTTAGGTAGGTCAATTCAATTAGCGTAGATATGTACATATGTATATAATATTATTGTAAATAAAATTGTGATATTAAATGCTATGGGGTTTTGATAGAAACTGTTGTATACAGTATTGTGGTAGCTGGCAATGGTGGACAGTTGTCGGAGATCCGAACCAGGGAACCAAGTGTTGATCGGTAGTAATTATCGATCGGCGGATTAATCAAGTGGAGATTAATCAGGTTCTCAGGATCGCGTACACTGTAGAGAAATTGAAAGATAGGTTATTCATTATGGGACAAGTGATAATTGGTTAGAGAAACCATATCGGGCTAAATAAGGGTGTTTAGTCAGTCCCAGGATAGGAATACCTACTTAGGATGGTATGAGATAGTAGAAGTCACCACCTTGGTTATATGTTTTAAATAGATTGTAAATATTATTGAGATGAGGGAAAGCAGGAATTGTTTTATAAATTAATGTTTAAATTGATATATAATGATGTTCATACAACTTGTATAAAATCTACGTACCCATAGTAGGTACAGGGAGGCCTATTGTATAGTTTGTATGTATGTATGGTTATTGTAGGTTTTATATTTTGATAAGTTTGGTTGTTTCGCTTAAAAATAACCTGGCGCTCAGCTTGGGATTGTATTTAATATTTTAATTTGATAGGTATTGAGGTAGGTAGGTACTCGAAAATAATTTGTATATATCTTGTAATCATAACTGTTGAAAGTGTGCGGGAAGATATGAGTTTAATTTGTTGTTTTAATTATGTGAAAAAAATCATTTCTAGTAATTAATGTCTGGTGTATAAATAGATGGAGTACCTATTATAATATGTATATGTGGATAATTACATATGTTTTGTAAATGTATGGGAAAAAAGGGCGCGATATTGAGTGCGCGGAAAAATGGAAGCGCGTGGGTTAAATAGGTACCCACACGAGGTATGCAAGGACCGCGTAGCACGTGTTAGTGAAGAAAAAGCGCGCGCTTTTTGGGGAAAACGCGGGAAGATTGTCGTGTGCGCGGGAGTGATAGGTATGCTATGGAAGGGGTACGCTTGCAATGCGAGAATGAGATAGATGGTGTAAGCGAGAGGTATGTTGGCGAGGCAGTATGCAGAAAGGGAGAAAGTTTCACTAGGGGATTTTGTAAAAAGGGCATGTGTATTCTTGCAGCCTTGTACGGGACGTGTAGTTCCCGGCTTAGCATAGGTGCAAGAGATACAATGCGGGTTGTGTGGGAGATGCGTGTTTCAGAGGGACGAAAGGGTGTACCAGTTGAGAGCTGGTAGCCTGACCACCTTGAAATAAGGGGTCGGAGTTCCCGGTGATCTGGAATGTAGTGGATCTGCAAGGAGATGCAGAGTTAGGTTCGGATCATGCGAGTGGGCTGATCGGAGAGGTAAGATAGGGAGGTTATGAAGTGTGCCAAGACTGCCTGCAGAACGCCATGAAATATCTGTATTGCGAGTGAGTGGATCGTACAATTACGTACATACCTATCATTTAATGTTTTGTTGTTGATTGCGCAATTGCTTGTCTGTATTGAAATTGAGATAATGGGTGAATTTGAGAAATAACATAACATAACATAACACGTGTAGACAATTCACACAGACCGAGCTAGTCCCAAACTAAGATATGAATCTTGTATTATGGGTACTAACACGGCGATACACATATACAATGCACTAAACACATATACATGTAACACCCAGACCCAGGACAATCTGAAAAAGGTCATTCTTCATTTTGCCCTGGCCGGGAATCGAACCCGGGACCTCGTGACTCAAAGGCAAGTGCGTTAGCCTCCGCGCCACACCGGTCGCCATGATGTGAGTATGTGTGTGTAATGTAAATGTATGTAATGTAAATGTAATAAAGTAAATGAAATGAGTAATTATATAAATTTGTAAATGTATTTAAATTTGTAATTATGTGAGTACCTACCGTACCTGTGATGTACCCAGATGAGGGTACTTTTGAATCGGTGGTTAATTGTAAGTAATTGTAATTGTTTTGTTTTGTATGTGTGGATAGCGAGGGATGATAAAAGTTTTCTTATGGATAATTTTTTTATCAAAAAGGAGGGACGATTGTTACGGGTAGGTATTTTGCTCCTGATAAAAAAATTATCCTAGATATTTTTAAATATAAATTGTAAATTTTTTAATACTTTTAAATAATCATAATAATAATAATAAATTCAAAAATCGCGCATCTTTGCGATGTCTACGGGGATAGCAGGTACCTGCCGATCCGCTTTCAGACCCAAACCGGACAACACATGTTAAGGATGGAATATTCCACGTAGTCCAAGTGTTTCACTTATCTCATGGACAGTCGCTATCCACACATAATATTAGATTGTATTTAGGGTGTGTGTCTGTTGGTATGTTCATTATAATTTCGATGTGAACGCTCTTGTGGGTAGGTATCATATCGAGTGAGATATGAAATACTGCCTACACGAGTGTATATGCCTACAGACATACACCATCTGAAATTGTAACTATTACTTAAGTTATCTTTAGTTAGGTATTTTTAGTCTAGAATTTTTGTCAAAATAGATTGGGGGGTTATGAATGGAGAGATATTAGAAATGAACGACGATGTGTAGTGAAATTGACACTTTTATTAATTGTAAACAATGATATGTGTATTGCACAAATTAGTTTGCCAGGCGTCACCGAGTAAAGTCCCCGGGCATACTAGCTAGTAAGCGGTATGGCCCGGGTGAAGGATATTGTTTTGATGAAACAACAAAGGCCTTGCAACACATGTGTCACCACCGATACTAGGACGCGAGGATGCGATAGATCGGATACAGGCTAGGACACTACCCGCCAGGCCTCCGTGGAGAGCGTTGCTCCCGCCCTTGTGTGGCGGAGCCAGCAAGATGGGACCCCGCGGTTTCCCGCCCAGGACGCCGGGTTCCACAACCACTTCCCGTCAGGCATCCGTAGAAGCAGGTCGACCACTCCACCAGACGTCCGGGGAGGACGTCGTGCTGGCTCGCTGCTGCTAGCAGCGAGCGGAGACTGGACGCCGTGCTGTCCCGCCACCGGCCTTGGACGCATGGTGCAGACCTCCTTTGGGGCGGCAGCTGCCGGCCTCGGAACAATTCATCCTGAAGGCTACATGCCAGGATGTCCTCGAGGGATGGATTGCGTCTGCCTGAGTGCCCCAGGCAGAACGATCTTCAGGAAGCAGTCTGCGTGAGTGAGTCTCGTGTGCTTGTTTTATTTTTTTTGGTGATATAGACAATTAATGAATGGTGAATTAAAATACGTCTACGGACTATTTATTGTGTGTTTTTAGAAAAACAATCTATTTGAAAAAGGGGCGTTTTTATAGGACTAGAGGTGTAGATTTTAGATTAGGAAATTGATTGATTTTTATATTTTTTATTATTGATAATTTTTACATGTCTTCTGTTTCCTAATAAATGTATTAATAAAATTTGTGTTTTCATCATTCGCCTCACATCATAGTAATATGCCAAGCTTCTCAACCAAAACTTTTTGTTTTAAATATGTATATATTTTTTTTATTGTTGCTGTTTGCTGGTTACTCTTTACCTCCTTTCCAGCAAAGAAGGCCTTGTCAAGTTTTATAAAAACGCGAGAAATACTTCATAAAATGTAGGAAACACAACACGCTTTCGCCAACCGTTCTGTCAAAAATTCATAGATTTTTTGCCTCACTTTTGTAAATGAGTCAGGGTTCTAAGGTTTTGTATGGAATTCGGTGGTTCTATTATGATAAAACAATAATAACAGATAGACAAATACATCATAATAGACCAGATTATTATTACATGATAAACGTAATAAAATAACGTACCTAATAGACATCGCTGTTCCAAATACACATAATATACAAACAACCGTCGCAGAAAAAATACATAAATATACAGAACAAGCAGGAGAAATAAAAAATATTTGGCATTCTAGATCCGTTTATATAATACAGTGGTGCCTCGCATAACGAACGCCTCGCACAGCGAACGCTGCACACAACGAACTTCCTTTTCGTTCATTTCACGATTCATACAACGAACTTCGCTTCACACAACGAACTTCGCTTCACACAACGAAGTCGCCCACTTCACACGATCACTGCCGATTTATTGCATCCTTCCGCGCAGGCAGTCGTTAGTCACTGAGCAGTACGCTTAACTTACGCACGTGTCGCAGCAATCGTTCATCATTACAACGAAGTCGCCCGATCTTCTACGATCACTGCCGATTAATTGCATGCTCCCGCGCAGGCAGTCGTTAGACTCGTTAGTCACTGCGTAGTACGCGTCATCTGATAACGAGGAGCAACAATCAAACAATCAACCAATTCCAACTGCTGACATCAAGAACATCCTGGTCAAATGGAAAGCAGTTCAGGAGTTTACCAATGCCCACTATCCGGATTCCGCTGAAGCAAACAGGATCAACGACCTGTACTCCGATACTCTTGTCCGTTATTTCCGGCAGATGTTGAAGAAAAGAGAGAAACAAACGACTTTGGACAGGTTTTTCACTGCACCATCGGCCAAAAAGCGGAAAATGGATGAAGATGTGCAAGATTCGATTATTTCTTAAAATTAAAAAATGTGTGTTTTTTTCATTATGTTTTTAGATGTATGTATCTAAATAAAAATAATAAAAAATTTATCTTTTTTTTATGTCATCTTACCATATTTTATGCTACAGAACGAATTATTTTCTTTAACATGTATTGTTATGGGAAAACGCGTTTCACATAACGAACTTTTCGCATAACGAACTTGCTCCTGGAACGAATTAAGTTCGTTGTGTGAGGCACCACTGTACCTTTAGTCATGTCAGCTACAGGGGTAACTCCGAAATCTTTAATAAATAATTAAAAAAAAAATAGATTTACCAGTTAATTTGTACATTAAAATTCAAAAATCGATTATAATAAACACTTGTAATATTGTAAAAAAGTTTATGAACACAGATATTTCAGGCACAATGCTGGTATTTTGAACCCGCGTTCTGAACCTAATCCTTTGATACCCTGTATATCTGGATAGGTGATTTTTTCCCGGCATTAGACTGTTAAGTTTTTGTGTGACCATAACTGACCATATGGAGACTTATCTGGTTGTATAATGCTGAGAAGTGTGGATGGCATTTCTGCCGCCGCGTAAAAAAAATATCCTATATTTTTGTATATGTACATAAATATTATGAGGTGTAAGTTTCCCGTGGAGCACCCGGTAAAGAATTGGTCTCCCACTCTTCTCCATAAGTTTTCGAGTGTCCTGTAAAAGGCAGGTGTTCGAAAAAATAAGACATTTTACATCTTAAATTCGGCGATGAGGTTTGCCACCCATCCTGAATTTCTTGATTTTATGTTGGCACGGAGAAGACAGCTTGCATGTTTTATATGCAGCTGGTCTGCTGGCTACCCCACTTGTGGTATATACCGTGATGGTATAGTAGTAGTAGTAGTAGTTTAACTCCATTTCATTGCGTACAGTCGGGCAGAGACTTGGCTCATGCACTGGCATGTGCTATGAAACTCGGTCCATCCCCAGAATATTTGAGCAACATAACACTGCAATATTGTGTAATCTACGTCAAGTACTTAAACAATTATTCAACAACGAGACACAAACCAATAGACGAAACACTGCTATGTGTTATTGGTTTGACTATTGACATCCTATTAATTATGTATTATTCTTATAATATAAAGTTTTCTATGGCTAATCTTTTAAATATCTACAATTCACTTGATTATACTATAATCATTATTTTCCACCCTTTAGTAACACCCCCCCCCCAACTACCCTATAGACTTGCTAGTTGGTATCTTTCTATCACAATTGCACCTTAATTATTATTTTAACCCGTTCGTATAACATATTTTATGTGTATATATTACGCGGAGCACCCTATAAAGAATTGGTCTCCCACTCTTTTCCGTAAGTTTTCGAGTGTCCTGTAAAAGGCAGGTGTTCAAAGAAATAAAGAAATTTAACATCTTACATTCAGCGATGAGGTAAGCGAGACAATGCATTTTTTTTTAATAGAAGAATATATTTCGAGTCGTATCTACACAAGGTAATTTTAAAGGAATTTAATTGTGCTCTAATGTATCTGTCCTTTTATTTTTTTTTATAAATAAAGATTATTATAATTCTTGACATTTTATTTTGATGTGAAATCGTTCTTAGATTGCAATAGGCGAAAAAAAAACAGATTTGGGAGAATTGATAAAAATTTAAATAAAAAGTATACCATCGTGGTACATCCCACAAGAAATGTAGCTGGCGGACTCCCAGCATGTACTAAACATGCAGATTGTTCTCTGCAAACTTATAAAAAAAAGGCATTCAGAAGGGTGGCATGCCACATGGCTGAACAGTTACCGTGCGGCAAAACACAGTGTCTTACTAGTTCGCTGCACCTTGATAATTTAAATGTATATATTGTTGTTTTTTCTATGATTTTTTTGTGTAATATATTGGATATATGTTTTATATTTTTTATTTATTTATAATAATATATTACAAATTACAACATAAATACATATAAACAATCTAGATATTTCAATTATTACCATCATGAACACTTATCAGTCTCACTAGGATCTTTGATCCTGTGTTGAGACCGTCTCCATCTACAAGCAACCCCGCCATTCACGAAATTCTCCATTCACTCCAAAATCCTTCATTTCTCACACAAGCTTCCCAAACAAAATCTCTTCCGTTTCTTCTTCATTCAAATAATTTATAATCCAAATTGCAATTTGTGAAGTCTACGTCTTACTCTGGGCTGCATGTAATGATTGCGGATCATATTTGTTTTATTGTTTTTACTTTTGCATTCCCTGCTGTCGATTATCGGAGCGCAACTGTGAATGTGATGTATTATTGTGCTGAATGTAAGTGGAGTATTGAAAGTATACTTTGTACTGCTCACGCGGTAGTGCAATATTGTGCGGAGCGCCTGTGTAGTATGTGCATATGCGCCAATGCTGAGTGCTATATCACTGTCTCCCTCTTTACAGTTGCATTATCTATATGTTGTGTATTTTTCGTATTTTATGTGCTGCTACTCGTTCACAGAGTTTGTTGTTTGGGTGTGAATTGTTATTTGGGCTATGCTAAACTTCAGTTTCAATTATTTATATTAAGGCTATTTTATATTTGTATATTATTCATCGTAACGCATACTATTAACTATATCGATAAATTGTATTCAATAAGTTATATTGAAAAGAAAAATAATTATAAGAATATTATAGTATGTTTGTTTGGTTCATGTGATGCAAGAGATATTTACAGAATAGGAAGAAATGTACTCAGGATAAACAATAATAATGTAACGGATGAGTCTTGTCCCTTCCTGAATGTACTTATATTTATATGTGGGACGTACTGTCATTCATTGTTGTATTCAAAATGAGTTTGGAATATATTGACCAAGATAATGAAATAGATTATCAAAGAACTAATAATTTAGAGGATTGGATAAAGAATATAGAACATGACAAATTTAATAACAACAGTTTAATGTGTGTGCATGTAAATATTAGATCTATATGTAAATACTGGGATACTTTTTTGATACAAATGAAAAACTGTATTGATATGGTGGACGTTATTATATTAACAGAAATTAATGTAAAAGAGGAATGTATTAATTTATATAATATAAAGGGGTATAACAAATATTATTTTTGTAGACATAATAGGCGGGGAGGTGGAATATTATTGTATGTAAGAAATAAATTTACTTTTGAAGAAATAAAGTATGACGTTAAGTTTTGTGAAATAGTCTTAGGCAGATTATCATACGGGAAGAATTTTAGTATTTATATCGTGGCGGTATACCGACCACCAAATAAAAGTAAACAAGGTTTTGTTCAAGAAGTTAAACAACTGATGGAGAAAACTGTGAAAGTAACGGATAACTGTGTGTTTATAGGTGATATAAATATTGATTTATTGGCAGATAATGATGGTTTGGTGATTGCGTATGAAAGTGTGATGTGTGATAGCTACATGGTTAAGTGTGTGCATGATGTGACGAGAGAAGCGGTAGTCTCGAGCAATGTTACAAAGTCTTGTATTGATCATATATTTGTTAGAATTAAGGGTAAATATAAAAATAATAATAATTTCTCTGCAGAGAGCATTTTTGCTTGTGTGAGTGAGTCGGCACCAGCCGATCACAGTATGGTATCAGTGAGAATACCTATATACAGCGTCAACGAACACACTGATACGGGTAGGCGTTGCGGGGACACGGAAGGGCGAAATGTTAGTGTATTATCAGAAAAAAAATTAAATGGGTTAATTACAAGTTATGATTGGAACAATTTGTGTTTTGCAAGCGGTTCGGAGGTTATTTATGAAAGTGTAAAGAATACCTTAAATTTACTTTATAACAAATCAAAAATATGTATTAAAAATAGTAATAAAAAAAGACCGAAAATTGTATGTGAGTGGATGAATGAAGAAATATTGGAAGAAATAAAGAAAAGGGATAGACTTTTTAGGACATGGAAGAATGCTCCGTCCAATGTTTCTTATAGAGGAGAATATAAAAAGTGTAGAAATAGAGTTAATAAATTAATACTGAACTGTAAGAAATTGTTTTATAGTAATAAATTTAATAGTTGTTTTGGTAATGTTAAAAAAACTTGGAATAAAATTAACACGATTTTGGGAAGAAATACAAAAAGTGACTGTGATGAGGTGCTGAAAAAGTATTTTCTTGCTGGTAGGAGCGTTGATTGTGTGCTGGATGAATTTGCAAATTATTTTTCAAAAAGTATATCTGACATGCTACATCATTGTGACTACAGAGCGCTTGATGTGAATTATTGTAAACAGCAACAAAGTATGTACTTACCCTATGCTACACAGGTGGATATAAAGAACATTATTGGTCAATTGAATAATTCTAAAACAACTGGGGTCGACAACATTCGGATGAATGATTTAAAAACACACGCGGAAATTTTCGTTCCTATAGTGACGAATTTAATTAATTGCATAATAAAGGAAGCGCATATACCGGATTACCTAAAGTGTAGTATTGTAAGACCTATTTATAAGGGTGGTAAACATGCTGACGTAGTAAATTATAGGCCGATAAGTATCCTTCCTGCGATAGAAAAAATTTTGGAAAAATATTTATCAATACATCTGAATAATTATTTACGTAAATTTAATCTAATTGATCCAGCTCAATACGGTTATCAAAGAAATAAGGGGACTGAAATTCTTCTAAGAGATTTTAGTGATTTTGTTAATGAGGAACTGAATAAAAGGAGACATGTTTTGGTGATTTTTATAGATTATTCCAAGGCGTTTGACACAATTGATCATGAAAAACTAATTGGGGTACTAGAGATGATTGGAATTGGGGGAAATCTGCTGAAATTATTTAAAAATTACTTAACGGAAAGAACTTTCATGATACGTATAGGTGATAAACTGAGTGTAAAAAAGGATATCAAAGCAGGTGTACCGCAGGGATCAATTTTAGGACCTACACTATATTTAATATATGTCTCCATGCTAAAAAATATATTTAAACATGTAAAACATTTTATATACGCCGATGACACGGCATTGGTGGTGTCACATATTGACCAGGGTATGGCAAATGAATACTTGCAGGAGGACTACAATACGTTGATTAAATGGTCGCACGATTTTGGGTTAACTATTAATGCAAAGAAGACGAAAGTCATGCATATAAGAACCCCACACACAGTCGTGAATAGTAGTCCAACGGTTAAATCTCATAATGTGCAATGCGTCCATCGAAATGTTGAGAATCACTGTGATTGCGATGCCATTGAGTTGGTTGGGGAATATACATACCTAGGTATTGATATTGATTGCTTCTTTAAATGGGATAGTCAGGTTAAGAAAGTGTGTAACAGATTGTACTCCATTTTGGGTAGGTTGTATAGAATAAAATTTTTTGTTCCAAAATCTGTTCTTAAAATCATATACAGATCTTTGGCGGAGTCAGTTATAAGATACGGTTTGTCTGCTTGGGGTAAGACGACACAAACAAACCTAAAAAAAGTTCAAAACAAGCAGAATTCCATAATTAGGTTAATCTCTGACTATATGCCAGGACCAAATAGACATTTTGATGCGTATAAATATTTTGGAGAGTTGAAATTGCTAACTATTAGGGCTATTTTTTTTTATAAATTGGGTATGGAGAATTTTCGGGACAATAAATTTAAAAAGAGGTTAATACATATTCATAATACACGGTTCACAAAAAATGAAGGCTTAAAAATACCTAAAACCAACAATAAGTATGGTGATCGCACTCTGGAGTGCTTGGTTCCCAAGTTATTCAATTCGCTGCCACTCTGCATAAAAAAGTGTGACAAAATTGGAAAATTAAAATTATTATTTAAGAATTGGCTCAGAAAAAATAGAAATATGTACATATAACTGTAGTGTGAGTGTTAAATAGATTTGTGTGCATTTATAGGATTAATATAGTTGTATTTAACTTTTTTTTAGTTATAAGCTGGATGTGGAGATGAGCGGAGCCTGTTGACAAGTCATTTCAATGACTTAACGGGCTTCGTTCATTGGTTGCAGTTTTATGAATATATCTTTATATGTGATTTGATAAATGTAAATTGTAATTCTATGTATAAATTGTGAAATAAAGATTATATATATATATATTATCTAAAAAAAAAAAAAAAAAAATCCACATACACACCTCTCTTTTAAATTTCCCTAGCGTGACACAATCTTTGACAGTTCTTGGTAGACCATTGAATACCCTAGGAGCTACATATATATGAACTATCTTTCTGTCCGAGGGCAGTATACATTCTAGAAACTCTATAAGACGCACTTATGGCCGCCCTTGTTCCAATGTTTGTTTGATTAACCACAACACAACCCTGACGAATTTCATTATAGTACCTAATCAAAACACATGAGAGATACAATTTCCTTGGGCTTAATATTCTGTAAAGGTTCCGTGTGATACCTGAATCCTACTCCGTGCATTATCCTCAGAATTGCCTTTTGCACAATCATCACTTTATTCACATGCACAAATGATGCGGAACCCCACGCCTCCACATCATACTTCAGTATTGAGTGTCCAAGAGCAAAGTAAACCATTCCCAAGCTTTTTTTATCCAAGAAACCTCTGAACCTATAAAATATAAAAATGATTTTCCTTATTCTTTTTGTAAGAATCTTCAAATATTCTTCCCATCTTAGAAACTTGTCAATCACGATACCTAGGTACTTAACTGAATCGCATCTTTCAATAATATTAACATGTTCTACTTCCAGTTTGTCCTTGAAATGTTGTTGTTGAATAAATACTTTTGAATTGAATTTGAATTCGTTAATATCAATGAGTTTTTTGAACGTCGAGTTTTTTCAGGACACTCAAAAAAGAGTTGCAAACCTTTTATTTACCGGGAATTCTATAGAACAGAATTTTGCTAGTAAACACTAATATAACCAATAAAAAGGGGGTGTCTAATGGTGTGTGTGTGTGTGTGTTTGTGGGGAGGAAGATTCCCTCAGAGAACATTAAGCTTATCGTGCGGATTTCTTAGTTCATCAACAACAGCTTTTCACAATCAACACTTTTATAATTCTTTCATTCGTACTCACAATCGCGGAATAATTATTAATATTTCAACTCTTACGCGAGGCTAAGTAATACTACACTCACACAGAAAATATATATTATAAATCATTGATGAAACTTTCGATGTGTCAATTTAAAAAAAAAATGAGATTGAAACAAAATAACTCGCATCTAACGATGAATAACCTATACGCTGAGATATAACGGAAAATGTTATTGACAGAAATAAAATATCTTACGTGCTGCTATTTTTATTAATTCGTCAAAATTCACATAAATTAAATGAATTAAACCATGAATTTTTTTCAGTCATGCCTAGATATTTAATATACCTACTAGAGAATTTCTAAGACATCTTCCATATGACAAATAAGACACACAGGAAAAAATATTATCTTA
The DNA here is from genome assembly GCA_947579605.1 of Athripsodes cinereus. Classification (NCBI taxonomy): domain Eukaryota; kingdom Metazoa; phylum Arthropoda; class Insecta; order Trichoptera; family Leptoceridae; genus Athripsodes; species Athripsodes cinereus. The sequence continues at coordinate 825,008 of OX388323.1, forward strand.
AAATTATTAAGAAGATTATTATTTAATTCTTCTATGAGAATAAGAAAAAAGTTTTTTCTAGTCGCCTGATGATGGAGTCGAGAGTCTCCGAATACTAGTAAGGGAAGTTAATAAAGTCACTTGGAAAATAACTAAAGACTTTGTTTTTCAATTCTCCTTTAATTGTTATAACGTTTTCAACTACAACCCGGGTTAGTTGGAAGACATCGCATCTTGGCGATAAACTCGCCCTCTGTACATTGAATTGTATCTGTTATTTTTATGACACTATTTTATTTTGTTATATTGTAACCAATGTACAGTGAAGAATAAAATAAATAAATAAATACAATCTAATCAGAAACCTCGATTGGAGAACCATGTCTACACAATGCAATATTGTGTAGAATCTAATCAGAAGAAGTGAGAAAGGTGTCCCAACGCTTAAGAATTGGCTCAAGGCTGGCTTAAGTGATCACTTTCGGTGTCCATGGACAACGTTCACCAATTCCACCATTCTCACTGTCACGATGTAAGGTCCACCAATCGAGAGACGCTTTATGCAAACCTTAGAAGCAACCATCTTTTTGGGATCTCATTTTTCAGATCTCAAACAGATCGCGATCTCCCGTCTAAATGGCGCCGGAACAATTAAGTTCAATACTTTATCGAGTGCTAGTTCGACCAGTCAACCTGGAATTGGTGAACGTTGTCCATGGACACCGAAAGTGATCACTTAAGCCAACCTTGAGCCAATTCGTAAGCGTTGGGACACCTTTCTCACTTCTTCCGATTAGATTCTACACAATGTTGCAAATGTTGCATTGTGTAGACATGGTTCTCCACCGAAGTTTCTGATTGGTTTTGTCATCTGCACCCAAATCCGGTTAAACAATAAAAAAAATAGTAAATATTCTAAACAAATACAATCTAGTCATTTTCAGTAATAAAACAATACTAGTTTTATATAATAACAATAGTATTGTTTTGTTACTGAAGACTATACGTTGCAGTTGAAAACATTACAACAATTATACAATTCTCATAGTGGAATTAAACAGTGTACTTAACTTTATAATAATCTTTTATAATGCATTTCAACAAAGCTACACTAGAAAATATAGAATACAGGTATTTTAAATAGAAAATGTTATCTTCTACGTATGGAATCTTTTGACTACAGTCCTTTCATTTAATAAAACAAATAATAACATATAAAAAAACGAAGCAAATACATCAATTAAATAAACTAAGCAATAAGAAAATACAATTATTTTTTTATCTTATGTAACAAATCAATATATAAATGAAGTAGTACATAAGTACAACCATGGAACAATTTTTTTTAAATTAAGAATATCTAACTTTTTTTTTTTCATATTAGTCGTGGCTAGTAAGCTAGAGCTAAATATGCATTTTTTTGATAATATCTACGAGTGTTAAAGACCACATTTGTGTGCAAATGAAGCGGATTTTATAAGGTATCTATTTTAGTGAGAATTGCAAACATTTGTAAATCGCTAATTATATCTACTAGAGAAAAAGCAGTTTTTAAATATATATTTAAAATATTCTTTACAATTGTATTGTAAATACAACGTATTACCACAGATTTGTCAGTGAAAAATAGGTCTCATGTTTTCTTCTGTTAGTTTCCGAGCGCTCTGTAAAAGACAAAAGCACGGCAGGGTTACTCATGACATGACTTAAATACAATCTTAATCTTGATTTGAAGACTATATTCAAAAATATGTGCATGCCAATCTCGCGGTAGTTTATGATAGTCGTTTTCAACATTTACATGAGTATTAAGGTTGTATATTATGTAATAACCTCAAAAACAAATAAATAAATAGTAATACAACATGTATAAAACTTAATTGATATCCAAACAATATCAATGAAGTAAGTAAGTTTCAGTAGGTACATTTCTACAGAGAGTACCAAAAGGCGGGTTTATCGCATATGCGATTTCTTTCAGCTAACCTGGAAAATGAACCAGACTTGGTGTGTCTATTAATATTGTTGTGATATTTATGAATTTTGATACAAAAAATATAATGGTCTACAACATATTTAGCAATAAGCAAACCAGTGAAGATCCCTTTATTATTACCCTTATGTGCTCTACAAAACATACATAACCAAACACAGCAGCACCAATAAGCAATAGATAAAAACAACAATTACAATAGAATAGAGTAAATTATGTTAACAAAATTAATAGAATAATGCTCACAAAGCAATAATCGCAGGATTAAACAATAAAACAATAAGCAATAAAAACGATACAATGAGTCATGAAAAATAAAATTAATAACATATTTTTGAACTACTACAGATTAATCATTCCAACTGATCACACTCATCCATAGTCAACCTATTTGAATAGGTATTAACTAGGTAGGTATGTTGTATATGTATGTGTATCATATACAACATACCTACCTAGTTAATACCTATTCAAATAGGTTGACTATGGATGAGTGTGATCAGTTGGAATGATTAATCTGTAGTAGTTCAAAAATATGTTTGACATCTACACTTCTAGTAAGTAAAAAATCCAGTCCCCGACATCCAATTGTGTCAAAAAATTCGTAACATTAAAAATTAATAACATCATATAAAATCTAAAATCTCTCAAAATTTAAAATTCAAAATTTAATATAGGTATATCTGAAAATTCTTAACAAAGACATTGAAATATGAAAGCCGTCTTTCTCAATAAATGTCAATATTGAAGAAGAAAATATTTGTTGTTGATTTCATTATGGAATTCTACTATAGTAACACCGACACAGTTAATAAATAAAAATATATTTATGTAAGCAACACTAAAACAGAACTTCGTAAAGTAGTATTCACATTGCTTCACTTTGGATGATCATCCAGAGTGTCAGGGTCAAACCTGTTCATCGAAAGTGAACACGTCTGTTCACACTTGTTTATCCCATGCTTTCACTGCCATGTCAACACTTACGGTCATGTTGTATGTACATAGTTTGACGTATTTTATGTAAAAACTTAAATTTTATTTAAATAAATAAAAAAATGAAAAATAACATTTATTAAAAATTGAAACAAGTTAATATACCTAATTCTCGACAGCATGATAATTTTGTACACGATTCTGACTTTCAATACAAATTCATAGATAAAACTTGTTTATGGTCGTTTCAGTGAAAGGACCTTTCATGGAAATTATGTCGGGTAGTAATCGCTTTCCTCCGTCATCGTTAGTGATCACTATTGATGAAACGTCTGTTCACACTTGTTCATCTTGGAGGATCATCCGGAGTGATCACTGAAAGTGAACAAATGTGAACGCCCCTTAAGCGATGTATTTTAAGATACCGACTAATCTTATTAGATTTATATAGTATAGCTCCCGTAACGGTGCTTTCTGAAGTCACCGATTGGACCCCTGATAGAACCCGAGACAATAAAATGTTGCGTCGGCTATTTTAAGGAAGAGTTTCTATTCAGTAATTAATGAGAAGATTTTGCTTACTCAACAAATAAAGCCAATATAAAGTTTCATTTGAATGGATTTTTTCTACTTAATCTCTTTCTGTATACCTACCTATATACAATGTAATCATAAAAGCTCTTAAAAGAACAGTAGTCAGTGGATTAACTGTGCTTTTTATGAAAGTTTTACTTATTAACCGACTGTTTAACTTTTTTGATTAATATTTTTGTAACAGTTATACTGCATAGTATGAATGTCACTGTATGTTTGTATGAAGTCGATGTAGATTCAATATTTAAATGTGTCAATATTTTAAATGTTTCATTGATTGATTTAGTATTTCTTTTCTCATATGTTTTCATGTATATAAATTAATGTATATAATGGGGTTCGTCGTTCGATAACAGGTGCCGGAAAACTCCCTTTTGACGGCACAAGCTTTTAGTAGCTTACTGTGAAAGGTGTATAAGGTTGTATTTGGGTTTATAATAAAACCCAGATATACCTTTTTAAAAAAAATATTGCGAAAATATGTATGAACCTTATTGTTGTACTATACTATACTATACTATACTATACCCTCACGCCGTATCCCAAGTGGGGTAGGCAGAGAGAACGGAACGCCATGTCGCTCTATCCTTACATACTTCTTTCGCTTCCTCTACATTCATCCAGTTACTCATACATCCACGCCGATTCCTCTTACTTAACACGCGACCGTCCTTGAGAATTTGATCCACGTGGTTAAGCCACGTAGTTCTTGGACGTCCGCGCTTTCTCACACCCTCTCTTTCAGATAAATACACCACTTTGTTAATGATATGTTAATGATAAATACACATTATTGTCGTAAAAGGCTTAAAGCCGTAAATGAGAGAAATAAATAAATAAATAACAATAAGATGAACGTTAACGGAAACTAATACCTATTCAGATAGATTGACTATGGATGTGTGTGATCAGTTGGAATGATTAATCTGTAGTAGTTCAAAATATGTTTGATATGGAAATTTAATTATTTCACATAAAACACTTATTTTGTTTGATTTTGCTGTAACGTACTTTATTTTATTGGACGATGAAAGGGGGAGGAGAGTGTTTTTATCTAAATGGCTGGAAATAGCATTACATATGTGAGCATCTTTTGATTACAATCCTTGGATTCTAGCCGAAGAAGCAAACACAGTAATAAAATGTCAAAAAAACATTAAAACTTTGAGTTCAGCAAAGGGGTATGTTACCCATCTTGAATGTCTTAACCTGCACGATTGTTACGTGCATTTGGTCCACTGGTTGCCCCATTTGTGAGGGATGGCGTGATAGTATAAATATGTAGGTATATTATTTCTTACATAATAAAGTAAATATTTTTATTTTGTATTTAATCGTTTGTATTCAGCATAGATTTAAGAATGAATAAATAAATAATTATGAAATTTTATCTGAAGCAAAGATAAAACGATAATAAAGATAAAACAACTACTGTCAGTTATCAGGAGGTCATAAAAATGAAGGGGTTAACTGCATCAATCAACTAGTACTAAAAGTATAAAATACCTACTGTCCAGTAGCGTGTCTTCCGTATAAACCGATTTTTTTTTTATACTTTTATTAATAAAAAATATGTTAACAAAGTCTATATTATTTGCCTAATCCCTTATGGGGATTTTGGGCTGTGATCTTAAATATCTTACATAACAATAATAAAATTAAACAATCAAAAAATAAATATTGTACATATATTATGTTTATATCTATAATAAACTATCCGCCCCACAAAGTCCAGAACAACCCGTGCCCAATTCTTAGATCAACCATCGAGGATTTTTGTGTAATATGTATCTTTTAACCTTCTTTTTGAACTCTTCGATGGATTCGCATTGCTTCAAACAGGCAGGCACGGGGTTCCAAACCTTGGGCAGCAACACATCGTCGGTCCTACGTCCATAGTCATTGTAAAATTTGTTAATGCGCAATAGTTTGTTAGCCACTGATCTAGTCTGCCTACCATGTGCTATTAAAAGTCCGTCTTTAGGTCTTAAAAAATGCTCAACCAGAATGCTATACTCCACCCTCCTCTGAAGAGACAACACTTTACATCGATCAAAAAGACATTTATTTTTTCTTTTTAATTTTTTAGCAATCTTTTTTGTTACTATAATTTTTAGGAGTCTTCATTGAATCTTTGCAATCTTACCAAGTGTCATTTTATATGCTAGTCCATATGAAGATATTCCATATGATATAATTGAATCACAAAGGGCTACATACAGCAATCTGGCCGTGCAGAAAGTAAGTCTGGGTCTTATTATTTTGAAAATTGCTGTCAGGGTTCTTAGTTTACTGCAAACATAATCTACGTGTTCTTTGTATTAAATTAAAAGTAATTAAAGTTCATAAAACAACGTGAAGATAGAAATACGACCATTTTAAGTATCGTGCGCGCTGCGCAAGTGTAAGTGAATAGATTCCATATTGGTGAATTCGATGCGATGTCTTTGAAGCTATTAAACAACACTCGCTATATGCAATAGGATCGTGCTATATTAATTTTTGGTTCACTGCATGCATTGTTTTTTACGAGGCTTAATATGTTTTGTCTCACTGAAGTTCCCATTTCTTCAATACATATAAAATAGTATATTGACTAATGCTCGAAAATGTTTAACGACATGAAAGTCAAGCTAGACGTACACGCCATATAGCACAAACAATTTTTTTTTAATTATTTATCTCGTCTCTCTTTTCATTCACATTCTTTTATTTTTATTTCATAATCACTTAAGGTACATAGTTATTACGTATCTACATATATACATTCATTTGTATTGTTAAAACTATTTTATATATACCTACATATATTATTTTAAGTTATCATTAGATTGTATCTTATATCTTTGTTGATGTGTGTTCTTTTTTCTAAAATTGTTAATGAAAGGTGCGTGCGAAACAAGTGGACTGATGATGCAAAATTTGTTATATTTGTTAAATGTCTGTTGATATGCCAAATAAATTAAAATAAAATAAAGAATGAAAAAATCCAAGCTTTTTAAAATGTTCCGTAAATCAAAGCATATTGTTTGGACCGGCTCTCGTACGATCACTCAATTTATGCTACACTGTCCACTGTGGAGTATATTTAACATTAATCTTTATTTTTTTTTTATTTTTTTTTATTTTATTTTATTTTACAACACACGGCGTGAGCCTTTTACATGTTAATCAAGCAGTATAACAAACAACAAACACAAACAGATGCAATAGTCAAGAATACATTATTACATAGATTTGAAGTGAAAAATTAATGAAGCAACAGTCAATAATAAAAAAAAGGACAAAGCAAAACAAAAGAAGTCAATAGGAAACAAAATGTCAACGATAAAAAAAAAATTGCATCAATTATATCAATTCAAACAAGCATGAATATGTCAAAATAAAAAAAAAAAATCCGATCAGAAAGATAATATTTTGATAATATGCAATTAGGATGATTAGAATGTCAATAAATAAAGTACAAAACAAATTATATTAATTAGATTATTAAAAAATAGAATGGTTTAAAATATTTGCTAGAAAAATGAAGTGTCAACAAAATAAAGAAAAATTAAACTGTCAATGAACTGTCATAATATAATACATAATTGTTTTATTATGATACTTTAAAACTTGAAAAGAAAATTTGGACTATAGTTTTCAAATACCTACATACTTTATATTTATAAAATAATAAACTATAACAAAACACTGTTTTACTCCCACTTCACTTCATTCAAATGTCAGAACGTTTTCGAACACTATTTGTTAATTATCAATGAAAATGCATGAGAACTATATATTATATTTAGTAAATATGTACCTTCTCTTGATACATGTTTATTTTTGGAGGTGGGCCTACCCGGTATGAAAACCATAGATACGCCACTGCTCCGTCTATAGTAAATCTCTCTACTTGAAGTATTAGTAGAACCTATATTGGCAGTATTATTAACCTTCTCATGATAATGTCGTTCCTATATGTAGGTTAGGTTAGGTTAGGTGGTATCAGGATAGCAGTAAGCGGTAGTTTAAGGGTTAATAGCTAAAAGGATACTAATATACTTTGAAAATAATAGAAGACTGTAATACAGGGTGTTTGCATTTTTCAAACATTTTCAAAAACTACATTTTATTTATGTTATGAATTTTTAGACACAATTGGATGTCGGGAACTGGATTTTACTAACTATAAGTGTATAATATACATATTATGTCAATCATATTTTGAACCACTCTAGATTAATCATTCCAATAGATATTTACTAGATACTATTCAAATAGGTTGACTATACGTGAGTGTGATCAATTGGAATGATTACCTAATCTAGAGTGGTTCAAAATATGTTTTACATTTTATTTATTTTATTTATTTCACAGATTTATAATAAGTAACATGATAAAGTAAATTAAAACAAGCTTTTTGTTTTATTCTGGATTACATAAATAAATAGATGAGGAAAATATGACAAAGAGGATATACCTATTTGAAAGATGGATTGTCAGAAAGCTCGGGAGTCTAAGAACAACGATTTTAATGCGGCTGCACGTTTCATTTATCAACTGAATCGCTCTTCACACATATCTGCCACCCTTCAATCTCTTCACTGGCTCAGATGTCCGGAGAGAGTTGAATTTAAAGTGTGTTTGACAGTATTTAAGGCACTTCATGCTATGCTCCCAGAATATATCATGGAACTCTGTGGTAGACAGGAGTTAAGTCATAGACAGACAACACTTAGGTCTTGTCAAGATATAACAACTAAATTGGAGGTGACCAGTACTGTATCGAAACCAGTGTACGTGGAGCGTGCTTTTGCAATATCTGCACCTGTAGTCTGGAACAGGCTTCCACAAACGATCAGAGAAACGCAGGACATATCTCGTTTCAAGAACCAACTGAAAACTTATCTATTCAAGAAATCTCACGGAATAATTCAAGCACAACCTTAGTTAGCAAAGAGCGCCCTTGAGGTGGATTTTTTTCACAAAACGGCGCTTTACAAATCATCCAAATAATAATAATAACGATGTTGGATCATGTGAGTGAAAATCTCAAGGACGGCTGTGCTTTGTTTAGTGAGAGAAATTGACGTGAGTATTTGAGAAATTGTATGAATGTAGAAGAAGCGAAAGAAGTATGTAAGGATAGATCTATATGTTTTTCTGTTCTCTCTACCTACCTCACTTGGGATTTTAAATATACAGAAGTTGACATCCTGTGTATAAAAAATAAAATATAATAATATATTGAAAACATTATCAATTTGTAACACCCGCCTTTCAGATTTGAAGTAAATCAAATCAGAAAGAGCTGGCGCAGTCGTCATCTTTGACGGGTCGGCTGGTCCCTAAGATACAAAAAAAATATATAATAGCTAAAATCACAAATTGTTCTCATGTTATTTCAATCGTGTGTTTGATTCTCAAACGACATATGTTAAAAAAAAGAAATTGAACGCAAAATAATTGCACATGTTTGAAATTCTGAAATAAGGTTAATTTTATTAATTTTATTGATATCTTTAATTTCAATATATGCTCGCTCTCAATACATTGAATTGTATATCGGATATTTTTATGATACTTAATTTTCGGGTCCGGACTTCAGACCTTGCCACTCCAGTATGCAGCGACGTACATATATCGCCTTGTCATTCGCCATCATCAGAGCCCGTAGACAATTTGTACTTAGCGATCGTCTACTGGCGAACTTTTCGACAATCTACCTACACGTACCGTATAATTATGCGTTATTGTTGCAGTTATTGACGAAAATTCGTTTGTAGGCGATCGCCAAGTACAAATTGTCTACGGGCTCAGGTCCCTCACATTACATGCATTCAGATATTGCAATAGGTGAGAATCACTCTGCTCCTCCCCGCAGTCGCAGCTAGCGTCCTCTCCATCCAAAAAGCCCCACTTCCGCAGTTTACTTCTGCCCCTTGTCACCCCAACTCTTAGTCTTTTATGATACTTTGTATTGATTTGAAATATTGTTTCATGTGTTAAATTAACATGTTTTGTAGAAGTAAAGATAAACAATAAATTGATTAAAATATGTTATTTATTCTTTGCTTTAATTAATTACAAGCAATTTTAAAATTAATAAGAAAGCGAGTTTATCGCGGAGGCATGATTTCTTTTAATTATGTTTCTAATGAACTTTCAAAAGTTTGCAAAATACCTGGCACCAAAAATTTACAACAGATTGTGTGCTATGATAAAGGGGGAACACAGAAAATATATGTTTAAGAAACGGGTATTTCACTGGTTGCTAGATGTGGGAAGAAAGAATGTCGAAGATATGCTGGGCATTTTGAGTTAACAGAATTGATTGGGGTATATGTTCGTGTGGAAGTTTGATCGAGACTGTCCTGGTACTGATATGGTGGATATCTTCAAGGGATACTTGCTGTATGATGTGTTTAAATAAACTTAAAGTTTAAATAAAAATACTGTAGATTATTGTACAGTATGACACCGTCTTTTGACTAGTATACTGTGCGATGTGTTGTATTTAAGAAGGAAAAAAAAAATGTACAATGATGATGTGACTAAAAGAAGAAAATTGTTATTACTAGAATATGTACCTATATTATAATGTTATAATATCCTGTAATTTTTATTTTGATAAATTAACATTTTATTATTATTATTATTAATTTGATATACCCAGCATTTTTTGCCTCTGAAACTAATAGGTATACCTACACTTATGCCAAAATACGCGAACGTATCCACTCTTGTGCATAGCAGTGGTGATAGAGAAGTATTGCACAAATATATGAGATGTGCATAGCATTTTTTTTTTGTATTGAAAAATAAATGAGTTTGAAATGAATTAATTGAATATATTTTAAAAAATTTTAAAAACACCCTGCAAGTAAGCGATCTCCCTGTGTATTAAATAGATTATTTCAACAAGAGAATATACATAGACTTTTTACTATTTAAGTGACAGCATGGCATGTAGTAAAATTTGTTTGTCAATGAATTTGTTAGTCGAAACTAGGTCGCCATATTATTGAAAATAGTAAAATTTGAACTAAATATTTGTGTTCTATTACATAAATTACCTAAAATATTTACTAGTGATAACATAAACATAACATAACACGTGTAGACAATTCACACAGACCGAGCTAGTCCCAAACTAAGATATGAATCTTGTATTATGGGTACTAACACGGCGATACACATATACAATGCACTAAACACATATACATGTAACACCCAGACCCAGGACAATCTGAAAAAGGTCATTTATCATTTTGCCCTGGCCGGGAATCGAACCCGGGACCTCGTGACTCAAAGGCAAGTGCGTTAGCCTCCGCGCCACACCGGTCGATGTAACGAATGTGTGATTTTGGACATTCGCGAATGCGAATATTTGTTGCCAACATTCACGAATGCGAATGCGAATAGCGAATATCGACTTGCTTAAATTTCTACAAATATTGCTCAAACATTAAAATTTCTACCCCTCGTCGCCGAATTTTCAAAATTGTATAGGAATTTTAAATATTTCCAAAATACTCGGTTTTCTTAAAGAATATTTTCTTGCAGTATCTTTTTCAACAACGTGCCGGGTAAGTATCCAGTACTTTTACCGAATACCCGATTCTTTATTACCAAAATAATATTCGCAAAACATTCGCATTATTTTTGCGAATACGAAGGCGAATGTGAATACTTTGAAAACTGCAAATATTCGCGAATGCGAATGCGAATACGAATATTCGTTACATCACTAATATTTACTGCTAAAAGAAATCAATAAATGACGGATTAATCTAACTTTTATAAAATGTTAAATGTTTTCTTACATTTGTATCTTCGGTATTAAGTTTGCAAATGTGGTAGTTTTTCTGCGGATAAGTATTTGCAGAGAAAAAAAAACATTTCGATGGTAGGGGATGATCTATTACAGATATTGGGGGATGATTTGGCGAAAAATCTCTTGTCTTTCTGTTTATGTACTTTCAAAATGTCTAACTTTACATGCGTAGTTTAACAATGCGATTTTTTTATCCGGGAATCCACATGATAAACTAACATAACATAGCGTCGATGCATATTCAAAAAGGGACATGTGAATTCATAAATGTTTTGACATTTCTAGAATAAACTGCTTATAATGACATCATAACCATTTTATAAAGTGTTTCTTAGTATCAAATATTAAAATTCAATACTTAAAGAATAATATCACATGCCAATAAAAAGTCCAAACTACAATTTTAATGCCTTAATGAATAGTTTTAAAAGAGAATGCCCAAATAAAAATGTGTGCACATGTCTCTTTTTGAATATGCAACGACGAAAGACAAATCATACAAATTGAGCTAGTCCCAAAGTAAAATATGAATCTTGTATTATGGGTACTAATACGACGATACACATATATACAATGCACTAAACACATATACGAGTACACATAACACTCTAACACTAATAATGACCCTTTACAGGATACTGGAAAATTGAGTTTATGACAGGGACTCTTCAGATATATACTTTAAGTTCAATATGACTAAATAAAGGGCCCACTGCCCCTTTAAAAGCATGGTCTACACAAATAAAATATAATATATCGAAAATCATAACATTGATGTGGACGTTGTGGAGTCTCCAGTTTAAAAAAAGATCTCCCACTCTTTTTTGTAATCTTTCGAGTGTCCTGTAAAGAACAGGTGTTTGTGAAATATCACGTATAAGAATAAATAGCATCTACAACTGTTTGATTCAAGAGTTCGTCGGTAGCCTGGAGGTAAAGTCTCGGCATCGTGAACAAGGGGTCCGTGGTTCGATCCCTGGTGCCGGCAAACTCCCCTTTCACGACACAAGCTTTTAGCTTACTGTGAAAGGTGTATAAGGTTGTATTTGGGTTTATTTCAAAACACAGGTAGGTATATATATCTAAAAAAAAAACAGTTTGCACATATGGAATGACACAAACTATAGACCAGCGATGCACAAACCGCGGCCCGCGGGCCGCATGCGGCCCTCGGTCGGTATATCTGCGGCCCGCCAGCGAATTATACAATATAAAAAATTGTCAATACCAGTTATAATCGGGTATTCGGTAAAAGTACCGGATACTTAATAATTCGAATAAATATTCTTTAAAAAAAAACTGAAGAGTTTTTGAAATATTTCAAATTCCTATACCATCTTGAAAATTCAAACACAGGTACTGCGAGAAAATATTCTTTAAGAAAACCGAGGTGTTTTTGAAATATTTCAAATTCCTATACAGTAGTACTATACCATTTTGAAAATTCGGTGACGGGGGAGGGGGTATAAATTTTAATGTGTGTGCATTTCTGGAAATTTGAATTTTTAGTGTTAATTTTCTTATAGCGGCCCGTCCTTAGCTCATAATCTTCCCGAGTGGCCCCTGTCTGTGCATCCCTGCTATAGACCATCTGATTGACGAGTGTCCCACACACGCGTTTTAAAGAGAACTTCAGGAATTAAGCTCTTTTACGGATGACGCTATCCAATGGTTCCGGAGTTTGAATTTCTGGTTCTGAGTGAGAATGATTTTTTTTTTTTTTTTTTTAAAAAGATATATCTGGGTTTTGTTATAAACCCAAATACAACTTTATACACCTTCCACAGTAAGCTAAAAGCTTGTGTCGTGAAGGGGGAGTTTGCCGGCACCTGGGATCGAACCACGGACCCCTTGTTCAAGAGGCCGAGACTCTACCTCCAGGCTACCGACGAACTCAAATGAATCTACAATTCAGGTATGCCATTCATCTTGAGCGTCTTATTTTTTACAAGATAATCTGAATGTTTATTATTTGCAGTCAGTTTGCTGGCTACCCCACTTGTTTGATGTGTCTCAGTAGTAAAGTAATAAATTGTAGAAGATGTGTACAAATCTGAATACTTAGACAGAGGTTCTAAACTTCGTCCCCTTTGTTTAGTACAGATAGAAAGTCTATAATTTTGATTTGAGTTCTAATAATAATAATAACAACATAAACGTATTTAAGATTCCATAACTTTTATAGGACTGAAATAAAGCAATTTTCTGCTTCTCAGAACCTCAGGGTTAAATACAACCTTAACCCTCTGAAGACCGTAGGGGTTCTACAAAATATTTTTAACATCCATCATTGTTTTGATGTCAAAATGGAAGAATCATAACTTAAAAATATAATGAAGTAACTATATTATGAATTTTTGACACAATTGGATGTCGGAGACTGGATTTAACTTACTAAGAAGTGTAGATGTTAATCATATTTTGAACCATTCAAGATTAGTCATTGTAGTTAATTCAACTCACCGATAGTCAACCTATTTGAATAGGTATTAACTAGGTAGGTATCTTGTATATGATACACATACATAATGTGAACTTTCTTTAGGAGTGCATGACACAGAGTTTGAACGCTTATGAAGTGGTTCAAAATATGATTATAGGTAATGAAGTAACTTAAATTATTACAATTAATTTAGAAAAAATATACTTATTCGAATTTTCTTTTCCTTGGTCCACTAAAATAGTGATACTCACACATACACCAAAATATAAGTAGAAAAAATAAAGACATTTAACATCTTAAATTCAGCAGTGGTGAGGCTTGCCACCCATCCTGAATGTCTTAATTTTTTGTGGACACGAAGAAGAGAGCTTGCATCTTTATTGCATGCGTCTGGTCTACTGGCTACCCTGCTTGTGGGATATTCCGTGATGAGATAGTAGTAGTAGTAAAAACATTAGTGTAACTAATCATTTTATCGTGTGATTGTGTGGTGTAGGTATACTAAGATAAAAAAGCGTTGTTGCATGTTCAAAATAAGGTATGTGCGAATATTTTTAGTTAGGCATACTCTATCTTAAAGGCATTAACAATGTTGTTTGGACTTTTTATTGGCATGTGACATTTTCAAAATATCAAATTTTAATATTTGATACTAAGAATCACTTTATAAAATTGTTAGGATGTCATTATAAGCAGTTTATTCCAGAAATATCAAAACATTTTCAAATTTTCATACCCCATTTTGAATATGCAACGACGAAACCATATCGTTGGGTGGTACTTTCAATAGTTCCCTTAGACCTTAAAGGGTTAAGTAGTTCAACAGAATCTCTTAAGACAGTCAATCGCTATCATTCCACCACTCTACTCGCTTCTCAAGGCTTATTTTAGTTTTATATCCTTTTTACTGCACACAGGCGTCATATTATTCTAAGTAACAAAGTACAATATTACAGAGGTTGTCAACATTTTTAAATTCATAATTTATACTTAAGGTATCTATGTATCTATAGATCGTGGAGTCCTCGGTAGGGAACAGGTCTTCCAAAATCTTTCTACAAGTTTTAGAATATTCTGTAAAAGGCAGGTGTTAGATATTTTACAGCTTAAATTCAGCGATCAGATTGGCCATCCATCCTGAATGTCTTAATTTTTTTGAAGACGGTTTGTAAAATATGAAAATTTACAGAAAAGTGTGGAAGACAAATCCTTTTCCGGGTGCTACACCGAACAGAAACAATAATAACATATAATATTTTACACTACACAACAATTTTTTTAAACGTCTTAAGATCACAAACCAATTGTTTTAGGCTCCTGCATTTTGGAATTCTATTATTAAATTTAAAGACAGACGTGTTAGTTGATGGCAGGAGATTATGATGAATTAGTTATCCGTGATCTCATGTCGTAAGCTGTAGATCATTGTAGGGATCTATACTACGGATTTATTTATTTATTTATTTATTTAGATGAACACACGGCGTGAGCCTTTTACATGTTAAACAAGCAGTATGAAAAACAACAAGCACAAACAGACACAATAGTCAAAAATACATTTTTGTATACATAGAGTATTTAGTTAATAAGTAACAGTAAAAAAAATTTCAAAAAATAGTGCAAAACAAAAGAAGTCAATGGGAAACAATAGTTCTACGATAAATAAATTACATTAATTATGTCAGTCCAAATAAGCATGAGTATGTCAAAGAAATAAAACAATTCTGAACAAATAAAAACAAAGATAATATGCTATTAGGATAATTTCAATGTTAACAGTGAGAATAAATGTAGTACGAAACAAATATGAAATAATTAAATTATTATAAAATAAAATGGAGTAAAACATTATTTATATAAAAAAAACAAAGAAGAAAGAAATGACAAAAGTCAATATAATCAAGTAAGATCAAACTTTCAATGGTCATATAATTACAATACATAGATGAAGAAATGATAATATCATGTGTGGCAAAAACACAATTTAAATTCAATTATTGCATGTAAAATAAAAAGAAAATAGGGATGAACCGTCTTCGGTAATAGAGATCGTATTATCGTGATTTATAACAATCAGCAATTTTGTTGTAGTAGGTACTATACTATACTATTCCCTCACGCTGTGTCCCAAGTGGGGTAGGCAGAGAGAACGGAACGCCAACCAGATATATCTTTACACATTTCCTTCGCTTCCTCCACATTCATAAAGTATCTCATACACACACGCTGGTTCATCTTACTCAACACGCGGCCGTCCTTGATAATTTGATCCACGTGATCAATCCATGTGCTTCTCGGGCGCCCGCGTTTCCTCACACCCTTTCTTTCAGACAAGTATATCCTCTTTGTCATTCTTACCTTGTTCATTCGTTCAACATGCCCAAACCACCGTAATTTATTCACGCGCATTCTGTCCACAACACTATTCTTGCATCCGCTCATTCTTCTAATATCCTCATTCTTCACTCTATCACGCAGCGTTTTACCAACCATTCTTCTCAACGATCGCATCTCCACTGCATTTATTCCACTTTCGTCCTTCTTCAGCCAAGTCCATGTCTCGCTTGCATACGTAAGTTACGGTACCAGTATGGTATTGTGCACCAGCATTTTAGCCATGTTCGACACATTGCCATTGCTGACAATGTGTCGAAGTTAGGGGATTCGATCCCGACCCTTTTTTCTAATCCCGGGATTTCTGGATTATCTATAGTTGATCCCGGGATCCCGGGACTAGTCCCGGAATTGTATTGGTAATGTAAAGTGGTAACAAAAAGTCAGTAGGCCATGTCAAAATCACTTTTTTTACTTATCTGGCAATGAATTTAAGTTTTGAATCTGTAAAAAGTCTTTACACTTCAAACTTATTCTAAAATAAACAAACAAGGCACGTCTACAAAATACAAAGTACGTATTTTCATTTTGTATTTCAAATTCGTTTTCGTAAAAAGTATTTTGTATTTTATTTGAAATACTTTTTTTGAGTATTTTGTATTTTACACAAAATACTTTTACAAAATACCTTCTTATTTGTTTGAAACAAAATTCTGCCATTAATTGATATGCGCGTATGCAAGCTTTTTTTTTGTCAATTTGTTGAATTACGAATACAACGTTTCCATTAGAGTACTCCATATTTGAGATATACACACATAATAATGATGATTGAACTAATTATACATGACGCCGTTGAATGATCCATGACCATTCCAAGGGCGCTGTGATTTCTTCTGAACTGCAGCGTTTTCAATTTTGTCTGCAGGCAATCTGTTCCAGGCAATTGACGCTGAGACTCTGGTTCTCCTTTCTGTAAATTTAGAGGTATTTGCAATATTGAACTCTACAAGTTTGTTCACGGCATTAGAAGCTGAGCACAGTCTTCGGCTCAAATTTTTGTCAGCGGAATAGGTCAGTGGGTGGTGTGCTACCTTGTGGACAGTGAGACATAGTTTAAACTCCACTCTCTCTGAGACTCTCAGCTAGCGTAGACTTCTTAGAAGTGAAGTGATGTGGCAGCTCTGATTCTCTCTGTAAATGATTCGGAGGCAACATTAAAAACCATCTGAAAACGATTGAGAAAGGTCTGGAGCAGTCCTGTATATAATATGATGTTACAGTAGTCCGTACGATTTCAGATTCGGATTATCCATCCTGATTTATTCTGCAGCCCAAGTTCAGGAATTCTCTAACCTGCTTGATACTCACTCCATTTATGACTATTTTCGCAGTCGCCTCATCTCTTCGAATGACCATACATTTTGTATTGTCTTTATTTATTTTTATGTTGTATTTTGATAGTTCTTCCTAAGACTTTATTCAACTCATCTTCATTATCTGCAAGCAATGCTATATCGAATCATGTCAACCCTTTCTCCATTTATCTATACTCTTGTCCAGTTATTCATTTCTTCTATCTATTCATCAATGGCTCGCTGTATATAATAGTTAAAGAGTGCTGGAAATATTGAATAACCCTGTCTTACACCTTGTTCGACTATTTGTAAAAGGTATTTTAAATAAGTATTTTAAAATACGTATTTTGTACTTAAATATCATTTTGAAAAAGTATTTTGTATTTGAAATACAAATATTCAAAAGTATTTGTATTTTGTATTTAAATACTTTTTTGAAAGTATTTTGCACATCTCTGGTTTTAACCCAGAACAGTTTTAGTTTAGTGGGGCAATATATTCTATAATGTTGTTATTTATGTTTGTTTGTCTGTACTATTTTGGAATATTTTTTCTAAAAAATCAACTTAGACTTATTTAGCTTATCCCATAACAAAAAAATACATACTACAGGGATCAACGTTTAAACTCGTATTTTTAAATCAAAATGACCAGAGACTTTATGAATTATTTATTCGAATTAGGTCGATGAGTGATTTTTTGATGCTATTTTTTAAAATATCAAATCACTCAAGCATTGGTAAAAGACTATTCCAACGCGGTTTGCAGCTAAACAATAAATTAAGCTCTCTTCCATGTTCCTTTTCAATAAAGTTTTGAATCATAGTATCATTTTTCAAAGATGCTCTTTTAAAAATAAGAACCACTACGAACTTTCTTTACGACTTCATTAATATTCCGGTCATAGGTCAAACTCACCATTACCGATTTTAATGACTAATCCTGAGTCCAGTTCTTCATTATCACCATCCAAATCATCAATAAAAGGCGATAGCCGTTTATATATTAAATAAATAAAATATCATCACTGATGGGTTCATTTGCAGGTATTTTTCTATACAATAAATCACAAACGGCTTTGTGAATACCGTGTGCAAAACAAACTAGGTGCTTTGCATTAACAAGTTTTCCAACTGTAATTTGGACCATCAGTAACTATTGCCACAATATCGGTATCTAGTGAGATATCGAACTCAGAATAACGCTCTTTTAAGATACTAACACAAGCTTCGGCTGTCAGTGATTCATTGATGTGCTTGAGTACCAAATATTTGACTTATTGTATAATTGTATTAATCCCTAAAATCCCGGGATTTCTTAAATTTAATCCCGAAAATTTCGGGACTAAAATTCGATCGGGATCCCGGGATCGAATCCCCTAGTCGAAGTGCACCGTTTATTCTAGCACCGGCCATTTTCTTTCTTCCAATGTCCCTATCGCATCTTCCACCCCTCGCAAACTCGTTGTAGTAGGTACTCTAATGTGTGTTTGTATGTCGTAAAAAAATGGATGATCTTGTAATTTTATATTTAACTTTTTGATGTAAAATTATCCATAGATTGCAATAGGCGGAAATGATTTTGTTTACATCGCCAATAAATAAGTTTTTTTAAAAATAATTCTTTATATTTTCTAATCATCCTTAGGTCTTTGATTTGGCACTTGGAATCATCAAGCAATTATGGACAATTCGCAGATTCACAAAAACGTAAAAATGATGATTACAAATAACTAAAGAAATTTGGTAATTCTTATGTTTGTACATTCACAGAGTGAAAATTCATGATTACAAATATCAATGTTTCTAAGCACAGTTAATTTTTCACTGAATTTTTTAAAGAACTCGAGCGCTCTCGTCAAAAGCTCTGTTTGACATTTTCAAGAGGGCTGATAGGAATAAACATAAGACTTTTTTTTTTTATTTATTTATTATTCCAAATAGAGCATACAAAATTAACATAAAAAAACAATATAATGGAATATATTGCCCCACTAGATTAAAATCTGTTCTGGGGCAATACTAGAAAAAAAATACATATATCAAAATACAATTCTTTCATGTAAACTTGAATAAGAGTTAAAATAATTCAAAATACATGATAAAATAGCATGTCATACGTCAAGTCATTTAGTATGTGCAAATAAGATTAATGTAAGAGTAAGTCAGTTATTGTATTATGTTCGTCAGATCTCTCTCAGACTCCCTTCTTCCCCTGTCCATGAGCCATTTCGTCACCAATAGATTAAATTTTTATAATTAATAGATTAGATTATATTTTTTTCACATATAGATGAAACTTGACGAACCGATACAGAAACGGGTGAAACTTAACGACCTGACACAGAAACGGGTGAACTTATTCGAAATGGCACAGAAAAATTAACGAACTGACACAGAAATGCGTGACACTGACACAGAAACAGGTTACACTTGGCGTATGTACCCGTGTGACTTAGAATTCCAGGAGAAAATCCTGAGTTATAGTTTATGACGTATCAAAAACAATAAAAAATAATAATTTAAGTACATCAAAAACAAAATTGATTCCTTCAAATTTGAGCAGAGCTTATGTAGGTATGTAAGCTAACAGAGATTTATGTAGTACCTTGGATATATATTTATCACCATTCATTATAAGATATATATAAAACAATAGACCTCACTTTAAGGGTAGGTAGGCAGGGAGGAGGGGAGGGGGGGGGGGCAGGAATGGAATAAGAAATCCAATTACAGACAATTCTGATAAATTAATGATTCTCCATATATAATGTGGATACGAACTTACCTGTCAGACAGAAAATTGGAATAAATGCATCATTTGATGTATTTGCTTGCTATTTTTTTTAGAGTGAGGGGCTATAAAAGTGCTAGTTTTGTTGTTTTTTTGTGAAACTCAATGTTAATAAAAAATAAATATATTATGCTATTTGAGTAAAATTTTCAATATGTTATAGGAATTTAAAATATTTTACGACCTTATCGCTTTTATATATCAATTTCAAACAAAAAACAACTTTTTTGATAGGCATGCGGCACTTTTTTGCATATTTGGAAATCAGGCATTTCGTTCTTTTTGCTTCCAATTGAGGATATAGAATAATTTCTTTGTAGTAAAAAATGTAAGGTTTGACCTTTATCTTATTGCAGTTTATACCGATTTTTGTTGTGTATTTTTTGTCTGACACACAAGTTGGAATACATAATATATACACATTTTATCATGGGGTGACCTTAAGACTTATTGTGTTTCTACCCTACCGTTCCCCCCATCTCCATTTCTTTATCTCTCGCACATTGATTCTTGTTAATAATCTTTTGTTTATTGATGTCAACAATTTAAATATATAAAATGGACCAGATTTCTAGATTTTTTATTAAAATACTTATCCCGGAAATAAATAAGACTCCAACACTTAAATTTATTTACTAGTTTTAAGTCTAAAATTACTCAAGATGTAATAAAACAATGATAATTCAACAATTACATTATTATTTAACCATCACGCCATGTTCCATAAGTGGGGTAGCCAGCGGAATAAGTGAATGTGGCAAACTCACAGATTGTCCTACCTGTGCAGATTAAAATAAGATGTCCAAGATAGATGCCATGCCTCATCCCTGAATTGTATGTGTTAATTGTATAAAACGTAAAGTTTTACGAACACTGCCTATTACAGATTACAAAAGTTAGAATCCTTTTTTCTACCGGGGTCTTCACGGGATTATTATTATCGACGATAAATAATATTAATTTATTGGCATCTCTAATTTTTCTCATTAAAATTCTCGAATTAAATATATTAGGGACATCCATCCCACTCCCAAATTTTCGATGGCATATAGTCGTAGATACCCTATTTACAATTCAATAATATGCATATTGTGCCTATGTAAATGTAAATCTATAATTCTGAGCAAACCAACGCTATGTCAAATTTTGATCAAGTGACTTTTTTATATACAGGCAAAAAATACAAGTATGGATCAGAATACAAAATAATAATAAAAGGTTTTGTTATACCTTATGACCTCTTCTTTCATAAAATACAATTACATATAAACAATAAAAAAATAGTATTTCGGAAAAACATGTACACACCATCACGGCATATCCTATAAGTGGGGTAGCCTGCGAACTAACTGCATTCAACATACCAGCAAGTTGTCCTTCTTCGCAGAAATACATAAAATAATAAAAATAAAAACAAATGCAATAAAATGCACCTTTTGGAACAGAAAATAGTAACCTAAACTTTATATACTTGAGTTCTTATGAACAAAATTGTTGTATAATTGTTTAAGCTTTCGCAGCGTCTTGTATCGTTGAGGTTCTCGGGTTTGCTGCGTGGATCTCCGTCGTTCTTTCTTCTAGCTTTCGGTTTCGATGTTGAAGCCATCTTCAGGAATGAAAGATGGATTCCTGAAGATGGCCTCAACATCGAAGCCGAAAGCTAGAAGAAAGAACGACAGAGATCCACGCAGCAAACCCGAGAACCTCAACGATAAAATTGTTGTAGTTCTCTGAAATTTCTAGTACGACATATTTTATGGCATATTAATAATAATAATAATAATAATAATAAAAATCTTTATTGCACAAAAAAACAAACATTATTAAAACACAAACATTGCAGAACCAGACAAATAAATTTGTGCAATGGGCGAGTTTATCGCAGAAGCGCGATATCTTCCAACTAACCCATATTCACTTACCCTTGAAAATGCGTTGTATCGTCGGCCGGTGTGGCGCGGAGGTAATGCTCTTGCCTTTGAGTCACGAGGTCCCGGGTTCGATTCCCGGCCAGGGCAAAGTGAGGAATGACCTTTTTCAAATTGTCGTGGGTCTGGGTGTTACATGTATATGTGTGTAGTGCATTGTATATGTGTGTATCGTCGCGTTAGTACCCATAATACAAGATTCATCTTAGTTTGGGACTAGCTCGATCTGTGTGAATTGTCTATGTATGTTATGTTATGTTATGTTAGTGTAAGAAATAAATAAAAAAATGGTGACAATTTTTTCAATCAGCAAAACAACGCCATTTGAACACAATGACGTGTAAAATTTAAATAAAAAAAAACTGAAAAATATCAATCAATGATGACGGTAATTTCATGTTGATAAACATACATATTATTATGAGAAGCAAATGCAGTTTTATTGAAAAAACTTGAACAGCCTTACTGAAAAAAAAAATACGTTTCCTGACATAGTATATGTATGTAGTTTCGCTGCGACATACAGATATTATAAAGTCATACTCGTACATACTATAAGACATATTTACTGCTGTATAAATCTGAAAACAAATAATACCCTCTTAAGTATATACCCGCCTCTATGTACTTCGATAATTACTAAAGAAGAAATTTGTGCACGGCAAAATAATATATAAAATTATTTAATTATTTAAACTTCTTTGTTTATTTACATAATACGAGACGAATGTGGAATGGATATCGGTGTAATGACGAGGATGAATGTAAATAAGTAACAATGGTTTCGGCATGTGGAAAGAATGAATGGGGATAGAATGACCAAGAAGATATATTTGGCTAAGAGGAACGGTGCATAGAGACGTGGACGTCCGAGGATCAAATGGCAAGATCATTTGAATCAAATCTTACAGGACAGTCACGTGTTGAGCACATTGAACAGGAGAGCATGCATAAAGAATAGGGAACTTTCACAATTTTTTATTTTAAGCTTAAAAAATAGTACAAAAAATTAGAAAAATTATGGTGTTGTTTTTTTTTTCTCAATATGCATTTTTAAGGTTTTTATCACCATTTGAAAAAGCAATTTTCGCCCTACGGCGCAAAACGGTTCACCCACGACGGAATGAATGTGTGACGTCACAATGCGCTAGTACTGCCCGCCGCCCGGATAGCTAGTCGAATTTCGTAGGGGTTGCGTGAAGGAAGCCGGTGTTTGCGTTTAAATTTCAATCATTTGTTATCGATAACATTTATTTAAAATATATATAATGAATACATCAAGAACTCATCACAAATATTGTTCAGTTCCACGGTGTGTAAACACGTCTGTAACTACTCCAAAAAAAGCGTTTATTTCGATCCCTAAGGCTATGCAAGTGCGTCGTAAATGGTACATAACTATGAAAAAAGACTTCTCAAATAGCAAAATTTCTACAAAATCAACTGTTTTTTGTTGAAAAGATCACTTCTGTGTAAGTACTTTGTATGATTATGTATTTTTAAGTTAAATTATTTTGTTGTGTGAATCGCTATTTATCTAAAAAAAAAAACACGCCCGGCGTCAGTTAAGATGGTCTGGACATGTTGAGCGTATGTACGATGAAAGGATGACAAAGAGGAAGTGTTTATCTGAAAGAGGGGGTGTGAGGAAGTTTAGACGTCCAAGAACCACGTGGCTTGATCACGTGGATCAAATTCTTAAGTAAGTGTTTAGTAGGAGAAATCGGCGTGCATGTATGAGAAACTGGATGAATGTAGAGGAAGCGAAAGAAGTGTGTAAGGATAGATCTATGTGGCGTTCCGTTCTCTCTGCCTACCCCACCTGGGGCGTAGCGTGAGGGTATAGTATAGTAAGTGACTATTAAAAA
The DNA here is from genome assembly GCA_947579605.1 of Athripsodes cinereus. Lineage (NCBI taxonomy): Eukaryota > Metazoa > Arthropoda > Insecta > Trichoptera > Leptoceridae > Athripsodes > Athripsodes cinereus. The sequence continues at coordinate 849,056 of OX388323.1, forward strand.
TTTGACCAAATTATGTGCCTATTAATGGAGGCATTGTCAAACTAACATAGTTCTACCTCCATTTAAACAGACGGCGCTTGTCCTAAGAAACACTATAAATCTAATGTTGTTTAGAGACACATTCTGCACCAAATGGGTTACCTTTATAGGTATATGTGCTTTTTAGTATTTATTTAACAGAAAACAACAATAGTTTGACACTAAGCACTATTTGTACGTATAATTTTATAAGTCAGGCACAAATTACTCAAATATGAACACAAAGCGTTCCCGTAAGAGGCTAGGTTTGAACACACGTTTTTTAGCACTTACATACATGAAAAAGCAAAGAGGATTCATAAAAAATATAACACATGAGCACATTTGAATAGTTTAAAACTTTAAAATATACAAGTAACTTGCGCGCCTCTATCTCCGATCAACACAGAAAACACCGAGAAATGATAACATAGTAGCTGCGTCGAAGCTAGCACTAGCGCATGATGACGTCACAAGGTGAAGATTCAATAACAGAGCGTTTTAAATTTTGACAGAAAACATGGATTTTTAAATTGAAAATAATTAATGAAAAGTTAAATTTTATGATTTATTATTAGGATATTCGTGATCAGCGTAACTTTATCAATATAAATTGATAACTTTTTTTCATATTCCTCACGCATGCATGTTCCCTATTGTATGACGGTGACTGAAGCGAAAGATGTATGTAAGGTTAGAAGGAAGTGGCGATTGATCCTTTCTGCCTGCCCCGCAAGGAAAGCGGCGTGATGGTATGTATGTATGTAGTTACTTATTTTGATCATTAAAGGTGAAGATTGTTTAGAATATTTACTAATTTTTTTATTGTTTAACCGGATTTGGGTGCAGATGACAAAACCAATCAGAAACCTCGATTGGAGAACCATGTCTACACAATGTAACATTGTGTAGAATCTAATCGGAAGAAGTGAGAAAGGTGTCCCAACGCTTACGAATTGGCTCAAGGCTGGCTTAAGTGATCACTTTCGGTGTCCATGGACAACGTTCGACACCTTTCTCACTTCTTCCGATTAGATTCTACACAATGTTACATTGTGTAGACATGGTTCTCCAATCGAGGTTTCTGATTGGTTTTGTCATCTGCACCCAAATCCGGTTAAACAATAAAAAAATTAGTAAATATTCTAAACATTTGTTGCTGACTGGTCGAACTAGCAGCCGATAAAGTATTGAACTTAATTGTTCCGGCGCCATTTAGAGATCGCGATCTATTTGAGATCTGAAAAAAAAAAAATATGAGATCCCAAGAAGATGGTTGCTTCTAAGGTTTGCATAAAGCGTCTCTCGATTGGTGGACCTTACATCGTGACAGTGAGAATGGTAGAATTGGTGAACGTTGTCCATGGACACCGAAAGTGATCACTTAAGCCAGCCTTGAGCCAATTCGTAAGCGTTGGGACACCTTTCTCACTTCTTCCGATTAGATTCTACACAATGTTACATTGTGTAGACATGGTTCTCCAATCGAGGTTTCTGATTGGTGAAGATTGTTAATTTTAAGGACATTGGCACAATCAAGGTGAGCAAATTAAAGAACATAATGACGAAAATAATGTCTCCTATATCCGTTTCCTGAACTATGTAAGGCTGAGTTAAGCTCGTGATATCAATATACATCAGTGCACTATTATTATGAAAACCTGTAAGCCTATCCCGTGGTCCCTTCATACCCACATTTACGGTTGCAGCTGTTATGTAAAAACAATCGATGCAAACGTGACCTAGACAGAACGTGAAAACATATTTTTTCCAAAAGTTGAGTGGCATTAATTATTGAGTAACATAATGTCTTATCATCATCGCCCTCAACGCTCCTCTCGGGAGCACAGGGCAGAAACCAGCCTCCTCCATTCAGAGCGTCTCTGTGCCAATTGCGTCACCTCTTCCCACGACATTCCTTGCGCTCTGATATCGTTGTCATAGGAACGGTGTATTGTGAAAGAGGGACGCCCGGGCCGACGGAACCCCTGCGGACGGAAAAACAGTGCTCTTTTTGGCCAACTATCATTGGGCATTCTCAAAACATGTCCCAGCCAGGACCATCGTCTCTCTTGTATTACGGAGATTACAGGTCTCTGCTGGGTGCGCCGGCGCACAGCATCATTTGTAACATGTTCATATCATCATATTATTTCAATACATTATACCGTTGACACGTACTTTTGTGCTCTGTTAAATAAAAATAGATTTTATAGTTATCTGAAGAATAATTCCATGTGTTTTAGTATCAATCGGTGGAGAATTTTGTGCTCTTTTCGGTGGAGGTGATTGTTTCTCTCTACCTACCACCCAGTGAAAACTATAGTGATTTTTCTGTGAAAAGTGGAAAAGTGAGTGAAGGGTGGAAACGCTGCCTCTACCAACGGTCCGAGAGAAAAAAATTATACATACATCTGTAGAGGACCTTGGTCCAGTGAGAAAAGCTCGCGGTGACACCCTCGTAACTGGAACGGTTTTCGTGAAAAATCAAATTTTCTATCGTAAAAATTTTCAAAAATTTTCCAAATTTTCTTTTTTTTGTTTTACCATAATATTCATTAAAAATTGATAAAAAACTGTTTTTGTGATTCTTTGAACGGACTTATATTGGGAGAGTTATGCCTGGTTATAAATGTAAAAAGACATTTTTATAAAGTGCCATCAAATTACATGGTATTTTTGTGTTTTGCTGTATACCATTAGAAAGAGCGTAGAATTTGCCACAAAAAACCTCGTGGTGGTAGTGCTCCACCTCTTACGGTGAGGAAACTGTGAGTAATAATAACATTTTTCTCATACATTATTTACTGCACAAAGCATTACTACCCAACCAGTATAAACTATTGCTTTTGGGTTTCGTGATTTACATTCGTTGAAGTTCATAAACATCTCTAAATCACTTTGAACGATCAATTGAATTGTTAAGCTATTTTAAAATGAAGTGTCAGTCATGTGGGGAGGGAGTGGTGGAAGAGGATAGAGTTATCTGCTCTGGTTGCAAAAAAGTTTACCATTTCTTTTGTCAGGGAGTGGGGGAGTCCACATTCAGGAAAATGGGCTCTAGAAGGCAGACTTGGAAATGTATTGACTGCAAGTCATTACTAAAAGTGGCAAGAACAGCTGAGACTCCCATTTCTGGTCCCGTTGTGCCTCCCATAAGCCCCTCTGAAGCACCTATAACTGAACCTACAAACTCTGATATAATGAGACAGATCTCGGCCCTTCGAGTGGATTACAGTAATATTCTGAAAGAATTTGTGGGACTTAAGTCATCCATAGAGCAAAATGTAAATACCGTCACTTTGCTAGATGATAGGATAAAAACAATGGAATCAACAATCCAATCTAAGGTCCTTCAGATAGATAACATAGATAAACGTGTCTCAGAGAACAAATCTTCAGTTGAATCCTTAATAAGAAGAATGGATGTGATGGACGTAACAGCTACGCGCATGAACACACTTGGTGACGAAATGGAGATTCTGAGCTCCAAGACTTTGCCCGTTGAAGCCCTTGAAAAAGAGATCACAGAGCTGAAGTCGACTATTGAGGACCTCAGACAAGAAAGCAATGACAGAGAGCAGTTTTTTAGGCTAAATAACATAGAGATCACTGGACTTCCCCTTATAAGGGATGAATCAGTAATGGATGCCGTTAAGAATATGGCTGAAAAGTTGAGTGTAAGTCTCGATGTTGCCGATGTTGATTTTTGTCGTCGTGTCGCTTCTTGGAGTCTACAAGGCAGTGTTCCGCCGAAAGTTGTAATAAAGTTTAAAAACAGAGAGAAGGTTGAAGATTTTATGTCAGCTATACGTAAACGACGAGGTATCACCACAAAAGATCTTGGAATAACAGGCAAGGAGACGAGAATATATCTAAATTATCACCTCACTCCTGCCAATAAGAAACTCTTTAGTCAGACAAGAAAGATAGCGGAGGTGAAACAATATCAGTTTACCTGGATAAAAAGCTGTAGAATATACGCCAGAAAAAATTCAGAGTCTCCAGCAATACTGATTAAAAATGCGTCTGACATGAAAAAGCTGATATGACTATGCAAATCGACTGGACCAAACTCTCGAAGAACCCTAGCTTCACTCATGGTTGTATTACTTCTGCTGTTTTTTTGCACATCTTACGTCATCTTTATGCTCTTATGTATCCTTTTAGGTTTGATTGTTTACTCAAATAAGCTCATGAATCCTCTCCATCCTTTCTCCCATAAACCTATTTCAGCTGTCATTCTGTTACTCTCAAATGACGCCAATCAGTCGTATCCTTATGTTATCACGGTTAATGTACTCAGATTTTTCTCAACCAGATAGTTATTAAATTATATTACCAAAACGTTAGGGGACTCAGAACCAAAACCCATAGTTTTCTCGAGAATGTATTGACCGATGATTACGACGTAATATGTCTAACAGAAACGTGGTTAAACGACAGTATATATAGCCATGAAATATTTGATAGAAGATACAATGTTTTCAGACGTGACCGCGATTATGAGGGGACTGGTCAGAGATTAGGCGGCGGAGTGCTAATTGCTGTCAAATCTACTATACCTGCGAAGGTCCGCTCTACTTGGGCCACTGCCGCTGAGGAGATTTGGGTAACCTGCGGTGAGCGGATTGGTGAATCAGTCAATATTTGCTGTGTTTATTTACCACGCGACACAAACTATAACGAACAAATTATTAATTTCACGGACAACGTTTCTAACTTGATTTTTAATCACTCTGAAGAAGTCTTCTTAATTTTAGGTGATTTTAATCTGCCGAACATTGCCTGGAGCCGGAAGGAGCGATCGCTTTTCTATAGTCCTGGTGAATATAATGATGGCACAAGTGCAATGTTTGTGGACTTTCTATCTCTGGTGGGACTCGAACAATACAATGGTGTATTGAACTCTAACGACCGAATCTTGGACCTGGTGTTGAGTACCAGCTCTGGGTGCACAGTTTCACAATGTATCAACCCCCTGACTTACGAAGACTCCCACCATAGATCTCTTTTAATTGATGTACGTATTGAAAAAGACATATACATAAAAACTATTCCTAGAACCGTTAATCTTTTCTATAAAGCCGATTACCTCTCAATAAGACAACATCTCTCACAAATCGATTGGATTGTTAAATTTGATAACTGTGATACTGATGAAGCAGTACAACGCTTTTACGGCGTCCTCGAAGAATGTATATCTTTATATGTCCCTCGTAAAACAGTTCAAAACTCTAATAAGTTTCCGAGTTGGTTTAGTGAACCCTTGAAAAAAGTAATTAGAGAAAAACTAAAGGCTCATAAAAAATGGAAGAAATCGGGTATAGCATCAAATTACGATACTTATTCACTGCTCAGACTGAGGCAGAAGGCTTTGCAACAGAAATGCTATAACGATTACGTCAGTCAAACAGAAAATGCCATAAAATCCAATCCAAAAGCGCTACACGGCTTCTTGAAATCGAAAAAACCACACTCTGGCCTCCCGCACAACATGCGTTACAAAAGTGAAACTACCAGCGACACGGAGAGGATATGTGATATGTTTGGTGATTATTTCAATTCTGCGTTTGAATCGGACACCTCAGGTATGCCTGACGTGCTCTGCTCAAACTGCCTGGATATTAACAAAATTTACTTCGAAACGACCGACATATCACAGAAACTCAAAAGTCTCGACTTGAGTAAGGGAGCGGGACCGGATGGCATCCCACCCATATTTATTGTGAAATGTGCTGATGAACTTGCAGAGCCACTTACTATTTTATTCAACCTATCTTTTCGTGCCGGCTCCTTCCCATCCTTCTGGAAGAGATCACTGATTACTCCTATATATAAATCTGGTGACAAACACAATGTTGAGAACTACAGGCCCATATCGAAACTGTCTTTGATGAGCAAAGTGATGGAGAGAATTGTAGTTGAACAACTTACTCCTGCAATAAAATCCTTCATCATTCCGAATCAACATGGCTTTTTCCCGGGAAGATCAGTCGAGTCTAATCTTATTCAGTTCACTGATTATATCCTAAATTCAATGGGGGGTGGGGGACAGACGGACGCTATATATACGGACTTTTCCAAGGCGTTTGATAAGATTAGCCACAATATACTGGTTCACAAATTGGAGAGATACGGTATTCATGGTGACCTACTAAGGTGGATAGCATCGTACATAGAGGGAAGATTACAGGCAGTCGCCGTGAACAACTGTGTTTCTCAATACTCACATTGTTCCTCAGGTGTCCCACAAGGCTCTCATCTGGGGCCTATCCTTTTTATCTTGTACATAAACGATATAAAGCATTGTTTTCAGACTTCCAGCTACCTAGTTTACGCAGACGATATTAAAATCTATAGAAGCATTTCTAGTGCTAGGGACTGCGAAGAGTTGCAACTAGACTTAGATAGACTCTCTAGCTACTGCCTAAAAAATCAACTTTACCTCAATGTCTCAAAATGTAACTGTATCACCTTTACAAGATCAAAGAAGCCAATTGCTAAGAGATACGTTCTGAATGGCGCGCAGTTGGCAAGAGTAAACGAAGTTAAAGACCTAGGTGTATTACTTGACAGCAAAATGACGTATAAAAATCACATAGACCGAATAGTAGATGGGGCATTCAAACAGTTGGGTTTTATATTGAGGGTATCTAAGCCATTCAAGTCTATCAATACCTTGAAAGCGTTGTATTTCTGTTACGTGCGGAGTAGTTTGGAATTTGCATCAGTTGTATGGAACCCACAATATATAACATACATAGATCGGATAGAAAGGGTTCAAAACAAATTTTTAAAACATATTAATTTCAGATGTAGGTTATCTTTCGACGACTATAAACTTTCTGCCCGTCACCATAGGGTTGCAACTTTGGAAAACAGGCGAACTGTAAGTGACATGATGTACTTATATAAACTCCTGAATGGTGTCATCGACTCGACTGAACTTATCCATAAAATACACTTTAACTGCCCCCCAAGACGAACGAGAACTGGTTCTACATTTAGACTTCCACAGTGTACCACAAATTACTGCCAAAACTCGTATATACAACGAGCTTGTGGTAGTTACGACTCATTTTTTGGCGCGGTGGATATCCACCAACATACTAAGACCAAATTTAAGTCTCAAATATCTGAGACTTTAAACAGAGGATGACTCTGCTGTAATGGTTTTCCTTTCCTTCCCTTTTCCTTCTTCATGAGCGCTCCATTGTAGGTTTAATTTTTCTCAACAAATATAAGATACTTAGTCTTGTTAAGAATCATACATACTAACTTTAAATAAAAGCACTTTTCCATTTTTAGAATTAAGATTATATGTCAACTAAAAACTTGTAATATTACTGCAAACTGTTTTGGTTTACTTATTATGTAACTTATATCTTGTAATGTATTCTGTTTAACTGTTTGTTTGCTTAAAATAAAATAAAATAAAAAATAAAATAAAATAAAATACCATCTGACATCCAAAATCCTTCTAAGACACTTGTTTTCAAAGCTTAGTATCTTCCGCTCTTGAGCCTTGGTTAAGTGCCAAGACTCGCAGCCATATAGAAGGATTGGGATGATGCACGCATTGAACAAGCGACATTTTGTCCTGATGCTGAGTCCAGACGCCTTCCAAACTTTGTTCATGTTGTTGAAAGCCCCGCTAGCTGCTCCTATGCGGATTGGTAATTCCGACCGGAGATCACCCTCTGGCGTTATGGTTGCTCCCAGGTACCTGAATTTACTAACCTGAGATATTTGGGAATTGCCAACCATTAGTGGGGTGTGAGTACTCGTGCATGTACTATTACATATGTACTCCGTTTTACCAGCGTTGATACGAAGGCCAAGGCGCAAGGAATTTTCATAAAGAGCATTAGCGTTGCACTGTAATCCGTCCACAGATGTATCAAAAAGGGCTAGATCATCCGCATATTCAAGATCGTGCAGCACTCCCACAGACGTCTCACTGTTTTCACGCTGTGATAAAGGCACACCGCCAGGGCCCAGAATAGATTTTCTGAGCAGGTAGTCCATAATTATGGCAAAGATAAAAGGTGCCAATACACAGCCCTGCCGGACTCCAGTGGTGATCCTGAAGGTGTCAGTTGGACCACTTGATGTTCTGACAGAACATTCAGAGTCCATATGCAGGGCTTTGATCATGGTTACCACCTTGGGCGGGATGCCATACGCGGCCAGTATTTTCCATATGGTTGGTCTGTGGGGGCTGTCAAAAGCTTTTTCGTAGTCAATGAAGCAACATGCAAGCGGTGAGTTGAACTCTTGCGACTGTTGGAGTACACATCTGGCACAAAAAATTGCGTCCGAACAGGACTTGCCAGGTACAAACCCGCATTGTTGCTTTCTCAGAGATGCCAACACTGGTTTTTGAATGCGACTCAATATGATTTGTGAGAGAACTTTACCAGGCACACTAAGTAGTGTGATGCCACGGTAATTTCCGCATTCCAGTGGGTTTCCCTTCTTGAAAAGTGTCACGATGGATCCATTTCTCCAATCTTTCGGGCAGAGCTCCTCATTCCACACCTTGTTAAAGAGATGGTACAGTGGGTGGATAAGCGCATTCATGCCATACTTAAGGAGCTCTGCGTGGATTCCATCTTCACCTGGGGCCTTGTTGTTTTTTTAGCCTTTTTACAGCTGCCTCAATCTCCTCATGTGTTGGGGGGGTTTCGGCTATCCCAGATACCTGTGGGATATCTAGGTCGCTATCCTCATTGCCAACATCAAAAGGTGAGGAGGGGTCCGGTCGGTTTAGAATGAACTCAAAGTGTTCTCTCCATCTTCCTCTTACTAAGTCAGGGGCAGAGATCAGGTTTCCACTGCTATCATTAATTGAGTCAGCAGTCTTATTCTGACCTCTTCCTCCCAACATGCGGGTAATTTCAAAGAGAGTCTTCGAGTCATTCCTGGCCGCGGCAGTTTGTGCAAGCTGTATTTTGGCTTCGACATCACGTCGTCTGTCTTTGCGCACAGAGTGCTTTACCAGGCGGTCTAGCTCTCTGTACGAATTTCTTAGGGCCTCCAGTTTCGTAGGGGACTTTTCAGCATCTCTGAGTATCTTGACTTTTTGGCGATCTTGAATATATCCCCAGGACTCCATAGACATCCATGGTGGTTTGTTCCTCTCTTTGAACCCAATGGACGCAACCGCTGCAGCCTTCACTACTCTCCGGAACTCCTCCCAGGCCGACTCTACTGAGTCAGTATCGGAAAGATACCGAGAGAGTTCAAATCCTTGGTGCAGCTCAGCCTCATACTTCATGCGAGACCGAATATTCCCCAACCCACAGACGTCAAACACTCGCGGTGCAGCTGGTCTTGCAAATTTATTGAACCTTAGCTTCATGGCTCCGACAAGGAGCTCATGATCCGTTTTCAGGTCTGCTCCACGAAATGTCCTGACATCCTGTAGATCAGAGCGGTCGCGGGCCTTAACCAAAAGATGGTCAATTTGGTTTCTGGTACGTCCATCAGGTGAGGTCCACGTGTATTTGTGGATATCCTTGTGAGGAAACAGTGTTCCTCCAATAAGGAGTCCTTGGAGTGTTGCGTATTCTATAAGACGGGAGCCGTTGTCATTTAGCACCCCCATGCCATGCCCCCCCATTACGCCAGGACCGTTTAGTGGGTCGTTGCCTACTTTGGCATTGAAATCGCCCATCACAACGATCCTATGCCTTTTAGGAATTTTGGATGTGACGGCTGCCAGACAGTCATAAAAACTGTCCTTGACCGTCCCCTCCGCATCCTCTGTGGGGGCATAACACAAAAGTACCGTCAACGGGTCACCCGTTGCCCTAAACGAGGCGCGTAGTAGCCTGTCGGAGATGGGTTCCCAATCAAGAAGCGAGCCGGCGGCCCGTTTGCTCATTAGCAAGGCGACACCATGCTTGTGTTTTGTCTTGTGGCCAGAGTGAATCATGGAATAGTCTAGTCTTATACAATTATGTTTTTGCACAAAATGTTTCAATGGTACACGCTTATTGAAAACCATACAAAATATTTGCATTGACAATTTATTAAAGAATTTCTCATCTCTTTGTGTTCAAGTTCTTCAGTTTCAACGGAAATTGGATTTTGATAAACATCCCCACCCCTCCCCTATGATAGGGGGCTTGCTGGAGGAAATAACGAGAGTGGGGGGTGGTTGATTGCCTAGACCAGTGGTCTCCAACCCTCTGTCCGCGGAACAAGTGGTATCGAGCCGTGAAAGGAACATGAAGGTCAGTCATTTTTGTAAATCCTCCTTTTTGATGTTTTAATTAAGTATAACAAATTTGTGAAATAGTCATTAACAAAACCGAGGAGATCATGAAATATGGCAAACTCCGTTACTTTTTCGAAAATCTGGTGACGGAGGATAGTTATTTTGAGTATAAGGAAAATGACTTAAAGAAAGGTTCTCAAAGGTTGATAATAATTATCGTCTCCACCTCAGCGAGCTGCGGTGAAATGATCAAACATTGACTGGTTTGCGGAGATCAAAAAGTTGGAGAACACTGGCCTAGACCACCCAATTAATGGATGCCACAAACAATAACGAATATTCAAAAAGCTCAATTTTATTTTGTAATTATCTATTACAAAATAAAATTTCTATCTGAGATGTATAGAACCAATGTTCCATCTATCCATTTTTTGATAAATATTGAATTATGAATACTGAAAAAAAAACGTATTTTCGCTAACTAAATACACTGTAATTTAATCAAAACAATGAAAATGTGTTGAATTTTTTTGATATTTATTTCGTAAAACTCTATTACAAATAAATAATAATATATTATTAAAGGTTTTACATATACTTTATTACAAGTTACCCGAGTTTCGACATGCAATGTCTTTGTCAAACTAATCCTAATCACAAATATAAGTTACTTATATACTAAAAATTATTATGTAGTTTGGAATAATATAAATTATTATTATCTATACAGGAATATGAATAGGCTATTCTAATACAAAGAGATGGATGTTGGTGTCGAGCTGAATGGGTTTCGGGTGAATGCATTGATGTACGCAGATGATTTGGTGTTAATGGCTGAGAGTGAAAGGGACTTACAAGAGATTGTTACGTGTGTGTATGATAGTTGCAATTTGAATGGTTTGAAAATGAATGTTATGAAGACGAAAGTTCTTGTTTTTGAAAGAGAGAATGAAAAAACGATTTGCGAGATTAAAGTTGGTGACGAATGTTTGGAGCAAGTAAGTGAGTATGTATATTTGGGAAGTATGTTTACGAGGGATGGAAGATGCGATAGGGACATTGAAAGAAGGAAAGTGGCCGGTGCTAGAGTGAACGGTGCACTTCGACCCATTGTCAGCAATGGCAATGTGTCGAACATGGCTAAAATGCTGGTGCACAATACCATTCTGGTACCGTCACTTACGTATGCAAGCGAGACATGGACGTGGCTGAAGAAGGACGAAAGTGGAATAAATGCAGTGGAGATGCGATCGTTAAGAAGAATGGTTGGTAAAACGCTGCGTGATAGAGTGAAGAATGAGGATATTAGAAGAATGAGCGGATGCAAGAAGAGTGTTGTGGACAGAATGCGCGTGAATAAACTACGGTGGTTTGGACACGTTGAACGAATGAACGAAGTAAGAATGACAAAGAGGATATACTTGTCTGAAAGAAAAGGTGTGAGGAAGCGCGGACGTCCGAGAACCACGTGGCTTGATCACGTGGATCAAATGCTCAAGGACGGCCGCGTGTTGAGTAAGAGGAATCGACGTGCGTGTATGAGAAACTGTATGAATGTGGAGGAAGCGAAGGAAGTGTGTAAAGATAGATCTGTGTGGCGTTCCGTTCTCTCTGCCTACCCCACTTGGGATACGGCGTGAGGGTATAGTATAGTATAGTATAGTATTCTAATACAACTTTACACTAATGATCCTTCTTAGAAATTATGTTGGTTTCTAATAATTAATATTATTCCAAACTACATAATAATTTTTAGTATATAAGGAACTTATATTTGTGATTAGGATGTGAGAGTAACCCTGCAGTTCTTAAAACTGATTTTGGATCGTTAAAGTAGAAACATAAATGAAGTGTTTTTTCAGTTTCCATATTTAAGGACAGATGTGACATTGCTTCTACACCCCTTATCTATTTTTAAGAATATCTAACACAAATTTTTTCGTTTGGAGATCTTTGTGCTTTTTTTTATTAGTTTTGGAGAGATTTATTTTATTCGTTTTATTTATTTATTTCTTCAATCATCAACGGGAAAAAACTTTTTAGATATAATATGGTAAACAATGAAATAAAATAGATACCACTATTTCTTCTTTTCTTCTTCTTCTTTTTCTTTTCGGCAAGGCACCCGACATCGAGTGAATTATGCCTATATACTCACTGCTGTGAGTACAATGTCTTAACGTAGTGGGTATTCATTAGTACATAGCTACATAGTAACTGCCGTTTCAGTCGCCACGTGCGGCAAGTACATCTCAAGGGCATTGGGATCAATGAACTCCCCGCCCATACCACTATTTCAAACTTAAATAAAATCAAGCATTACTTTTCATTTAACCATTGGAACCAATTATATTTATTTATTAATTCATTCATTCATTCTTTTCTGTAAATTGATCACAATTCATACAATTTTATAGAGAAACTAGCTGACCCGGCAAACGTTGTTTTGCCATAGATATATATTATGCCATATACATTATACATTTGCCATATACTAATATCGCTTTTAAAAATAGGGGTTGATGGTAGAAGGGTAAAAATTTAGGGCTGTTGATATTTTTTTATGCCTCACCCATAGAGTAAGTAATAATACTTACTTGATCTTTGGCCTCACCATAAAATTAAATAAAAAAAATGACAATAAAAAACAATTCGGGGTGGACCACCTTAACTTTTAGGGGTATGAACAATAGATTTTGGCCGATTCTTAGACTTACCCGATAAGCACACAAATTTTCATCAAAATTGGTCCAGTCGTTTCGGAGGAGTATGATAACAAACACCGTGACACGAGAATTTTATATATTAGATGTATTCAAATTAGAATAATACAATTAATATACATACAGAGCGCGAGTTTATTCAAGTAACTGAAAAATGCGAACTAAAAAAATAATCGTACACATATGTATATATATAATGAGTTACAATCCATTGGATTGGTCTGCAACGAGTTTGGACTTTCTTCTCCACTCCTCCCTATTCTCAGCCAGTCTCTTCAACTCCATGTATGAGCCACAGCTCATGTCCCTCTTCAGTTGGTCCATATAGGCGTCTCTCGGTTGGCCTCTGCCATTTGAGCCTTCGGTCCTACCCTCTGCGATTGCGATGAGCAGTCCTGGGTGCCTGATGTTGTGGCCAATCCAGTTAGCTCGTTGTTGGCAGATTCTTTTGAGGAGTTGGCTTTTTTCGCCAACCCTGGTTAACACTTCTTCGTTTTCGACGTGTTCCGACCAATTAATCTTCAGCATGCGTCTATAGCACCACATTTCAAATGCCGCTAACCGTCCGCTTTCACTCTTGCTGATGGTCCACGTCTCGTACATATAGGTACATATATATTAAAAGAAGAACAAATTTATAAAACAAAAGAGCATACTGTTCGAATTGTGTGAAAAAGTATTTGAACAACGGTATTTATTAGGTTTTAGGTACGTGTATGTCTAATTAGTATAATAAGGTACATGTTTCTTTAGCCTTAATTGTAACAATCAATTTGAGAAAATACTTACATATGTATACGGGAGCTATTTAGTTCACTAGAAGGCAACCATACTCTAAATAAATTACAACTATTTACAACTCCAAGTACCGATATCCAAACACGTTCATGTAAGATCTTGTTGAAGCTTAGAAACGTTAGCCAGAAAACTCTTTAACTATGAATAATATGTTTTTAGAAAGTTAATTAAAGCTAAATTCAGCGATGAGGTTTGCCACCCATCCTGAATATCTTGATTTTATATTGGCACGAAGAGGACAGTTTGCATGTTTCTTACATGCAGCTGATCTGCTGGCTACCCCACTTGTGGGATATGCCGTGATGGTATAGTATAGTATAGTAATTAAAGCTAATAAGAATGGTGTGTAACACGTTGCATGATAGAGTGAGGAATGAGGATAATAGAAGAATGAGCGGATGCAAGAGGAGTGTTGTGGATAGAATGCATGTAAATAAGCTTCAATGGGTTGAAAATGTGGAGCGATTGGATGAAGAATGGTTGACAAAAAGAATAATATATCGTCGTTGCATATTCAAAAAGAGGTATGTTCGAACATTTTTGTTTAGGCATACTCTTTAACAATTTATTGTTCATTAGGGCATTGAAATTGTTGTTTGGACTTTTTATTGGCATGTGATATTATTGTTTCAGTATTGAAATTTAATATTTGATACTAAGAATCACATTATAAAATGGTTATGATGTCATTATAAGCAGTTTTTTCTAGAAAATATGTCAAAATATTTATAAATTCACATACGTACACCTTTTTAAATATGCAACGACGAAATGTGTTTTTAGAAAGTTAATGTTCTTCTCTATACAAGCGCATTTTTCACCAATAAACTGAGAGAGCCCAGCAAATACAAGACCACACAATGGCAGATCCTTTGAGTCTGCAGGTTCAGTAATGTGGAAAAGGTTGTCTGCCAATTTTTCGGCGCTAGGGAAACACACCAGTTTAAGAAGCGAAAAAAGGCTAGTCTATTTCACTGGCACCTTTGAGAGGGTCCTAAGATTCAGTAATCACCCGGAGAGTGCAGAAGTTTGGGGAAGGATCGTAAAACGGCGCCAAAGAAACAGATCATGCAACATTTCAACATCAATAAACTCAATAATGGTTTACACGATTTTTTAGACTAAGGCCGGTCGTATATGTGTGCGGATTCATATTATGGTATCGAATCGGTAACAACTTTTAATGACCTTCTATAGTTGAACTCACGTTCAGGCGATTCTTCATCCCAGAAAAGTTAGCCCTTAAATTCTGAACAAGCAGAAAGTGAGGGAATAAGTCGAGTCCCTTTCACAATATAAAATTTGCACCATCGACTAGTATTTGAAGATAACTAGTATTTGATTAAGACTATTTACTTTTTTTTAAACATTGTTCTCTAACCAAAATGTCTGATTGGTTTGGTATTTGATTGATAGGCAAGAATATTCCTGCGTGAGGACCATATACAGTGAAGTAGGATTTCCTTTTTGTGAACGGACTCGATTATCCCAAGTGCTGACATTAAACTACTTCGGGAGTGCATTTGAATAATGTAAATACAACAGTTAAAATGAGGCTCTTTACAGAATAAGTCCAATATACTTGTGACTGTGAAGCTGATTAATTGATATTGTCACAATGTCCATATGAATGCTCTCGGTGTCAACTCACAATAGTTCTGTGCAATGGAAGACATATTTTACGCCTTTTCAGCTGTTATCTCAGTAGGGGGCTATAAAAATCACGAAATTAATGACGTGAATAATATTAAGTAGTTTCATTTGTGGAAAAGTATTGATTACTTACACTAGTGTGGCGCATATGTAACACTTTTTTTGTGTCACAAAATACCGGTTTAGATTTTTTAATTATTTTGGGTCTGGGTGATACTGTATGATTCCTTGTATCTATATCGTCCAGTACCTAATTCACACATATCTTGTATTATGGGTATCGTTAGTACCCATAATACAAGATATGTGTGAATTGTCCATATACAATAATATGTTATATTATGGCCAATTCTGAATCATAAAATAGTTTAGTTGCACTAACTGTATTCACAGTTTTCCGTACTAATTTAGTTCATTAGTTCATTTTGACACCTTAGTACAACTATAAATTTCGAGAATCTATGGATTTCGTATTCAGAATGAAATTTTAGTTGACAGCCGACGACTAAAATAAGTTGGATTTGGCAGAATTTTATTTGCTACTTTTAATGTTCGAATATTATTAGTTGCTGTCATTTTGCCGCTGAATATTGCTATATTTTGGAAGTGTTAAGTTGTTTTTTTCAATTAAAAGTAAAAATTTATATTTTTAGGGCCCTCGCAACTATTAGCATGAATAAATTGTAAAATTACACCACCACCGACGCAAATACGAACGCCAAAATATATCGGCAAATCTGACATTTCACAATTTTCACGCGCGACAACTATTAAATTGTTGCCAGAAGTGTAAATCGGAACGTGAAAAACATTTTGTATTGCGGCATCACTGACTAATATTAGTTTGTCCCATAGATTTTACCGTTTGCACTTGATGGTTCTCGAGTTTATAGTTGTTTATAGTTTATAACTAATGCTGAATACTACATAATAACTAATATTATTCAACTTTTTAGTTAGTTAGTTCATTAAGATTCAGAATTGGCCCTATTATTTTATGAGTAAACAAAGAAATGAACTTTATTGTCTATTTTCAAGAAGATAACACGAGTATCAGATTAGTATCCAAGGTTAATCTTTAAATGTGAAAAGACCGTGAAAGAGAAAGCATAGTAAGGGAAGAAAAATTAAAAGAAAATAAAGTACCAACGGGTAAAGAACAAACTTTTAGGATGGTAAGAATGGAGGGAGAAATAGAAAATCAAATTACAGATGAAATAAGTAAATATTTTCCTCGTTAAAGACATGCCAAGTGTTGTAACAAGAATGAGTAGGTACCTACATTATACAAAATTCTACGTAGGTAACGAATGTTTTATTTTAAGTTGTAAAAAAATAAGACTTATCGCCTTATTCTAAACGGTATAATTTTTGGATTATTAGACATGAGGAAATATTTTGTTAAAACTATGTACACAAAATTATATAACATCAAGAGCGGAAGATACTAAGCTTCGAAAACAAGTGTCTTAGGAGGATTTTGGATGTAAAATGGTGGGAACAAGCCACAAATGATGCTATTCGTGGACGAACCCAGCAGAGATCTGTAATCACGGTGATAAAGGAGAGACGATGGTCCTGGTTGGGTCATGTTCTGAGAATGCCCAATGATAGTTGGCCAAAAAGAGCACTGTTCCTCCGTCTGCAAGGGTTCCGTCTGCCGGGCATCCGTTTTTCACAATATACCGTTCCTATGACAACAAAATCAGAGCTCAAGGAATGTTTTTGGGAGGAGATGACGCAATTGGCACACTAACGCTCTGAATGGAGGAGGTTGGTAAGCGAAAACATCCACTAACATGTTGGATGAGATTGTCACAGCCAACAAGTCCTGTTTTGTTTGTTTGGGCATGTGAAGCAAATGGACGACTAAGAAGATGTACTTATCTGGAAGAGGGGCGTGAGAATGTGTGGGAATGCGAGAATTACGTGGCTTGATCACGTGGATAAAATTCCCAAGGACGGCCGTGTGTTGAGTAAGATTTTATGATCTGCGTGGGCGTATGAGAAATTGTATGAATTTGGTAGAAGCGAAAGACTTTTTATTACGTTAAAATAGATTCGTGTGGCGTTTCTTTGTCTCTGCCTACCCCAATTGGGAAGCGGCGTGAGGGTTTAGTATTGTTTACTTTAGTATTTACCTAGTAGAATAATTAATCTAGAATGTTTTGTACCCAACATATAATTAAAATCTCTTTTGATTATATTAATCCAAGAATAAAACAAATCCAAAGAATCGGGATTACTTGAAAATGTCAAAAATAAAATATAAGTATGTGCTTACCGTGAATTTGTTTCCTGTAAACATTATAAAATATTTCGCGAAACAAAACAATAATGGAGAAAACAATTGAAAGAGTGAATTATTATTAGAATATGCTCTAAAGAAAATAAAAGAAAACAAATATATTCGGCTTACATGTTGAGAGGAAAAGTGGTAAAAGTAAAAAAAAGAATAATAATTATTTTAGAAGTAGGTAGTTTATTTACGAAATCCCATGTAAAAATGTGTATGGTAAGGATGTAAAGAGAATCGCTATCAATATTAAATTTTGACGCATCAAATTCATTAATTTATACTCACGGTATTAACCGCTAGTTGGGCAGGCAGCAGATAAACTACACGAAACATAATAATGCGAATTGTTATCTCCGTGCCTTTGGAAGATTTGTAAGACATTCAGGATAAGTGGCACACCTTATCACAGCTGAACTGAAGATGTTAAATGTCTTAAACGTGATGTTCAACGAATACCTGCCTTTTACAGGACACTTGAAAACTAACATATGTTGTAGAACAAGGGTGGCCAACCCGCGGCCTGCGAAGCATATTTTTATTTATTTATTTATTCAACTTTCTGCACACTTTTTTTTTATATAATAGTCGGTACAAGTACGCGTTACTTTTTTGAAAGAGGTATTTTGAGAAAATATCCTTAAAGAAAACCGAGAGGTGGTTGGTGGAGAGTCTTAGGTCATGGAGGGATGTCCCTTGGGGAGGGAAGCGTGTCTACGAAGACTCCAGCACCGGCGACCCTTGGGTTCACCGGCATGAATACCAAAAGAAGTTTCCGGACACCTCAACTCGGCTCTCTGCTCATTTTTATTTTCTCTTTGTTTTCTTAAATTTTTATTTGTTGTTTTTTATTTCTATTTTATTTAAATATTGATTTGTTTTTCTAGGTTAAGGAAATGCCTTTGTAAATATATTGTTAGTTTTATATTGTGAATGTATTTGCTTCTCTCGGCTAGAGGGACATCGAAGGAGTGTAGTCAAAAGATTCCACACATGGAGGTTTTTGGCCGGCCAGCCCCTCAGGCTGATGGAAGTCCCCAGACTTCTGCGCTATCCGGGTGGTCGGTGGGTCTCCTTCAATGTAAAGAAAACCGAGGAGTTTTGAAACATTTCAAAGCTAACTAACCTAACCTATACCATTTTGAAAATTTGGCGACGGGGGGGGGGGTGTAGAAATTTTAAGGAGAAGTAAATTATTAAATATATGAAGTATACATAGTTGTGCGGGCCGATAGGAAATCTCATTCTGAAATTTGGCACGGCTGCTGAAAAAGTTGGCTACCCATGTTGTAGAAGGATGTTAATAATAGCAATAAAATATCCTTATGTGTTCTGATCTTTGTGATGCAAACAAGATAATAAATAAAAACAATAGACAAAAACAATTAAATATTCACAAATAAACAAATAATAGATTTAGAAATCATTATAAAAAAATATACCTAAATAATATAAAATACTAGCTGACCCGGCAAGCGTTGTTTTGCCATAGGTATACATTTTTTCTAGATTCCTTATATCGCTATTAAAAAATAGGAGTTGATGGTAGAAGGGTGAAAATTTAGGGCTGTATGTATTTTTAATGCCTCACCATAAAAAAAATTGACTAAAAAAAAAATTAGAAGTGGACCACCCTTAACTTTAAGGGCTTTGAAAAATAAATGTTGGCCGATTCTCAGACCTATCTGATACGCACATAAATTTTCATCAAAATCGGTCCAGCCGTTTCGCAGGAGTATGATAACAAACACAGTGACACGAGAATTTTATATATTAGATAGTTAAATAAATATAATATATAACCAATGTACAGTGAAGAATATAATAAATAAATAGCAGAAAAAAGGTACACTCACCAGTGGGTCGAATTAAGAAGTAATTTTTGAATTTGTTTTGCAAGAAATTTGGAATGTTTTTTTAAAAAAAGGAATTAGTAATTTTATATTGCAGGTACTCGTGTAGCGCTGGTGTATGTACTTATGCAGTTACTCCTACAGTTGCGAATCAAATTTTCAGTAAAATAATTCCAATGAATATTGACTTGTAACCTTTTGTTCTACAGTCATTCATGATGTTAAGCGTGTAGAATGTTTTCAAAATATCTGAAAAAAAGAAGACAAAAGAAAAAGAGTGCTGTTCTTTTATTTTCATATCATCAATAAAATGTATGAATTGTTGAGTTCGTAAAGCCGGCATCACACCGAAGGTTAGAGCTATAGACAACGCCCAGTAACTCATCGGGATATTTTTAGGTGTTCCCTCATCCTTGGAGTCTTCAGCGCAAAAAAAATATCAGACTCTTTTTAGTAGATACATTTTCGAATATTATACTATACTATACCCTCACGCCGTGTATCAAGTGGGGTAGGCAGAGAGAACGGAACGCCAAACCGATCTATCTTTACACACTTCCTTCGCTTCCTCCACATTCATACAGTTCCTCATACACGCACGTCGGTTCCTCTTACTCAACACGCGGCCGTCCTTGAGAATTTGATCCACGTGATCAAGCCACGTGGTTCTCGGACGCCCGCGTTTCCTCACACCCTTTCTTTCATATAAGTATATCCTCTTTGTCATTCTTACCTCGTTCATTCGTTCAACATGCCCAAACCACCGTAGTTTATTCACGCGCATTCTGTCCACAACACTCTTCTTGCATCTGCTCATTCTTCTAATATCCTCATATATTATTTAACATGACTATATCCCTCCTTTCTTTAAATTTCCAATCTTGGGACCTACTTTTTAGCTGTCTTAGAGAAAAGAGGTCATAAATGTCTGGCACTGTTGTTGCATTCATTGTTTGTTATTACATATTGGTAATGATAGGGAACTTTACTGGTCCATTTATGGCTTTATATGATTCTGTTTATTGTTACCTGTTTATGACTGTTTGTATCCCTGTAAAATGTAATAAATAAATAAAAATACTAAGATTTAACTTTTATTTCACTTGAATAAATTGTTTTATGAACAGTTCTATTTTTAATATATGTGAATATTACATGTATGACAAGTCCAAGTGCCTACATAGTAAGGGCCTACGGACAATGAAAACAAAATTAAAAAATATATAAATGAAAATATCTGCACAACTAACAAATAGTGTAAATTCGTTTTGGTAGGAAACAAGAAACGTGTTTTGATGTTTACCCGATTTCAACAAGACACTCGAAAATTTACAGAAAAGGGTGGAAGACCTATAAATAATTTGCTGAGTAATTTAGAGAACTTTTCGTTAAAAAAAAAGTTATGCATTTGGCTATCTGTCTAGAATATCTATACCAAGATTAAATTGAAAAATTCTCAGTCTGTTGGCTACGTTGATCGTCATCTCATGTACAAAGGCCTCTTCGACCAAACTCCAAGCCATACAAAGAACATTCCACAATACAGTTCATTGTCTGGCATCATCGCATTCACATTCGTAATGTGATATGGCCTTAAACTGTTTTTAGGGCAGGGTGAAGAGTCGAGGGCCAACTGCTATCGCAAAGATAAAATCACTGAGTTATTATTATTATGTATGTTATTATATACGTCATTTGTAAGTACTGTGTAGTGCATAAATCAATTTTATTGTTTGTATTAAATTTACTGAATGTTTTTTCAAGTCTCAAACAGTCCACCGTATATTTCGTATATTCTCTTAAGATATTATAATGGTCGTAATCGATGTGCGTGCGTGTGTAGCTATTTTGCTAGTGGTCTGGTATTGATATTATGTGTTATTAAAAATAGCATGTACTGTTATTTTAATTAAATCACAGGTAGGTAAGTATTAAATTTCTCATATTCCTTTGAATTTTTTATTAATATCTGATAGTTTCAATAATTTATTTATTTATTTCTATCGTCACCGGCTTATAGACTTTTACATCAATAAGGTTTTAACATATTAATTACAATAATCAACTAATATTTATAAAACATAATGAGTTATGTAGAAAAAAGATTATTGAGAAAAATAATATGCTGAATGATCGTGTAATGGTGTCTGTCTAATGGACACAAAAATGACAGTGATAAATATCTTACTAGAAATAAAGATTACTTTTTCTTGGGCGTTTTGCTCTTAAAAATAGGCACTGAAAAGACAATTGTAATATAAAAACCACGAAGGCTGTTTAGGCCGGCTGGCCTTTATGGCTTGGCCTATGGTCCGTGCGTGAGGAAATTTTGTTTTGCATATGCTGAATAATAAATTTAATCGCTTCTCGGCCTGTTGGCTAAGATCAAAGTGTATCTGAATAATAAATTTAGAGTCTACGATTCCATAGATGTCGAATGTAATTATGATTATATAGGTAGAATTTATTATTCCTCTATTATTTGTATTCGCAATTTTCGCTATACCTACCCGTATTCTTAAAATCACTGCTATTTGCATAGATTGTTATTGTTCAATTTCACCTTATCTTTTTCTACAATAGAATATCTAGGAATACAAGAGAATTTATAGTACAGCCTATGATAATGTTATTTTTTACGTTATTTTTAAAAATATAGTTATATTTTCTGTTATAGTTTTATTTACCACTAGGGGTTTTGCCCTGTCTTGTATTAGATATATTATGTCAATAATAAAAGAAATTTGTTCCTCTAACCTACTTCCTGTTAAGAACAAAGAGTGGAAAGAAACCTTATATATCCATTTTTTTTTATTTTGCAACAGACTATGCAAAAATATATAAATAAATTAATACAGCACTCGAGAATTTTATTTTTTGATTATATGTTTGCAGATATAATAAAAAAAATAGATGGATATATATTTAATGCGACGTGGACATGGGTTAAGAAGGATGAAAAGGCATATATGCAGCAGAAATGAGATCATTGCGAAGGGTATGTGGTAAAAGTCTGAGAGATCGAGTGCGTAACAGTGCTGGCATACGAGAAAAATGTGGAATGAAAGTTGTTGTGCCTAGATGAATGTAAATAAGTTACGATAGTTTAGGCATAAAGAAACAATGAATGAAGATATAGTGACCAAGAAAATGTATTTGGCTGAGAGCTCGGTGCTCGGAGACGTGGTCTTTTCCAGGATCAAATAGCAGGTTCATAATATAAACCAGATTCTACAGGACGGACACGGATTGAGCGCATTGAATAGGAGAGCACGCATAAGGAATTGTATGACGGTGACAGAAGGGAAAGGTGTATGCAAGGATAGAAGGAAGTGGCCCTCGATCCTTTCTGCCTACCCCACGAGAGAAGCGGCGTGAGAGTATGTATATATGTATGTATGGATGTGTATATATTTAATTCGCCAGAGGCACTTCAAGACTATTGACACAATACGCTATAGCACCACTAGGGTTGCTGTATTGTACACAGAATAAGTTGAATTACTTGTTTATCGCTTCTAATATTGTTATATCGCTTCCGAACTTCTATAGAATATATTAATAGGTATATGCCGAATAACTTACTATCTTATATAAATAGTTATGTGTGTATCTTTGCGTATATTATAATATTGTGTTTAAATTGAATATTTTCTTCCATACTACTATACCATCGCGGAATATCCCACAAGTGGTGTAGCCAGCAGGCCAGCGGGGTTACTCTTGAAACAATGTTAATACGATCTTAGTCTTGTCTTGATCCAATCATACGATGCGCGATGGGACTGTAGTAAAAAATACATGCATACCAATCTCGCGATTGCGCGATAGTCATTTCGTTTATTGAATGATTAAAATCAAGACAAGATTAAGAGTAACCCAATAGCTACATGAAATAAAAATGCGAGCTGTCCTATCCTTGCCAATAATATAAGCATTAGATACATGCAAAATGATTTCCAACAAAATATTTTTCTTGATTTTTGCAAGTTTTTTAGTTTCGATAATTAACCATTGTATAAGGTTATGTAAATTCAACACATCAACTGTATGTAGCATGAGATTCTCATATTTTGGTATGCTAGAACAATACCTTTGCATGTAGCTGTCATTGTAGTTTGTAGGAGAAAATTTCGAAGCCTTCTGTATGTTTTCTGGTAGCTTAATTTGACAAAGCACACCTCACAGCAATGATGGGTTGCGGGTTCAAGTCCCGTCTAGGGCACACTACCAAACAAGGTGATGTTGTCTTTTCTAAAACTTATATGACAGTTTCATTTGTTCAATTTCTATTTCTCTCGATTTCCAGTAAAATCTTGTCAAGAGGTTTCATGAATCCAACGAAGTTATTCAAAATAATGTTGGGTATATAATATGCTAGTACAAAATATGTTCGACACAACCACTTCCCTAACAAATATTCTGCATGTGATTAAGGGTGTATTTTCTATACAGCTATTCAATAAACAAGCTATTCATGTTTCATGATAGCATAGAGTTGGATTTTAAAGGAAAAACGCTCTTAATAGCGCATTCTCGTAATATCATATAGTGAATATCGGACATTATGTTGTACAAACATTCTTTGGAAAACCCTCGATTTAAACGATTTAAAAACTTTCTTTTGTGGAGTATTGGAATAATATAAATCTATTCCTTCATCAACTACTGCAGTTACTACTATACCATCCCGGCATATCTTACAAATGGGGTAGGCAGCGGAGTAACTTCAATAATAAACATGCAGATTATCTTCTTCTTGCCGATTTAAATTAAGATTATCAGGTTTGATGGCGTACCTCATAGCTAACCTGAAGTTTTTAAATGTATTACGTCATGTTTATTTACTAATGTTGATTTTTTTTTGTGCAATAAAGATTCGGACAAATGATAGTCCCCAGACTTCTGCGGTAACCGGGTGGTCGGTGGGTCTCCTTCAATGTATTTAATGCAATAAAGATTTTTATTATTATTCTTATCATAACGAATATCGGTCTTTTACTGAATACTCGAAAACTTACAGAAAAAGTGTTCCGAGTGTTCTTTTAAGGCATGTGTATGTGTCACGAATACTGCAGTAATGATTTTATATGCCACCTACCCTGAATGTCTTATTTTAATATTATTTGTAGTATTGTTACACTAGCAGTATAATTCCATAATTGGATAAGAAGTCGAAAGACATCTCTTTCAATAATTGATAGTGGCCTAAAAAGTCAAAAGACGTCTCCCTCATTGATTGATAATGACCTAAGAAGTTGACAGACGTCTCTATCAATGATTGATAATGGCCTAAAAAGTCAAAACATTTTTCTCTCAACGCTAATTACTTATATGTTATTGATCACACTTTTGACAAAAAGTTGAATATTTGTGATTTGCGAGCATTTTCAAAAATTAAAATTCATGAATTGGAAGTGTTTCGGGTATATGGTGTAATCTCTACTTGTTATCATGCAAATGTGTGCAAACAACTCGATGGAGCCGCCCCTGTTCCAGTTTACTTAGCATTAATATACAAGCACAATATCTACATATAGGGCTCTGTGCAGGGGCGTTATTAGAAAAGGACAAAAGGGGCAAAATTACAGGTTACAGGGAACTGAACATTTATTAGGAAAATATTTATAACATCCAGGACCAGGATCAGGACCATCGTCTCTCCTGTATCACGGGTGCATCAGCGCACAGCATCATTTGTGACATGTTCATACCATTTTACATCCATAAACCTCCTAAGACACTTGTTTTCAAAGCTAAATATCTTCCCCTCTAGAGCCTTGGTTAAGTGCCAAGACTCACAGCCATATAGAAGGATATAGGAGAGACGATGGTCCTGGCTGGGTCATGTTCTGAGAATGCCCAATGATAGTTGGCCAAAAAGAGCACCTCTGTTCTTCCGTCCGCAAGGGTTTCGTCGGCCCGGGCGTCCCTCCTTCACAATACACCATTCCTATGACAACGACATCAGAGCGCAGGGAATGTCGTGGAAAGAGGTGACGCAATTGGCGCAGAGACGCTCTGAATGGAGGAGGCTGGTTCCTACCCTGTGCTGCCGAGAGGAACGTTGAGGGCGATGATGATTTATAACAGCAATCGTACAGAACTATTTAAATAACAATTTTATTCAAAATATTTCACGTAGATATTTCTAACAGCGGTCATTACAGGTAAAAGTGAGAATACATTTTTTACCGGATATCGCCCCCAAACCTTGCTCTAAAAACATTCTCATTGTGGTAAAAATCAGTGAAAAACATCAGATTTATACAGACTTAGCAGATTTTAATCTCTGTATCATAAAAAATAATACATTCAGAATGGATATCTGTTTAACTCATCTCTGCTAAATAGAAGATGTTACATTTTTTATGTGCGATTTTTTAACAATACCTGCCTTCTATCGGACACTTGAAAAATTATTGAAAAGAGTGGGAGACCAATATTGTTGACAATTGACTAGTATGTAATAAATTGAGATAATCACAGGTTCAAAGACATATCGATTTATTTTTTACAAATATTTACTATTTTACCATATTTTTCACAATAATGTTACATAACTCTGTTACCGTATTTTCACGGGCTACACTGTAGTTGATACTGGCGATACCAGCTCACAGCTCAAACTTTTTACGAAATCATTTTCTGTACATGTTGCTCGCTGTTGGAATAGTTTGCCTTTCAGAAAATGGTTGCTCCCCACTCTTCATGCTTTAAAGCGAGCGGTGAAGGACCACTTTATCCCTCAAAATTTTGCATCTGTTTCCTAGTCCTTTTTCCTATCTATTTTTTCCTATTTATTTATTTATTTTTAACATCTTTCAAGGGACAAACAGTCAGCACAGTAAACATTACAAAAATCAATATTACACACGATATAGACCACAAGAGTCCCCCTGTATTACCACAATTCCTATGTAGCTTCTCTTTTCTTTCCTTTAAAACTTTATATGAAAGTTTCTTGAAATTGGGTTGGATGGAAGAAATCGCATCTCCGCGATAGATTCGCCCTCTGTATATTGATTTTATGATTGTATTTGATTTGTATGTATTTTTGTGAAAATTTGCTTGTAATCGATGTACAGTAAAGAATAAATAAACACAAGTGAGTACATCCTTACACAAAACTATATTCCTGTACCATGAAGGTGGAGTAAGCCAAAAATTTTCCTGATGCAAAATTTTTGGAACTCATTGAGATGGTAGGCCCCAATGTCAGATATCTGTCAAATAAAGTTTTCTATGGAGGAAAATTGTTGCTACAATAATATTATTTGGATTTATTGGCGAAATATTTTCTTTCTTTTTTTATTTGCAAAAATAAAATAAAACGGGCATTAATTAAATCTACCTGGAATATAAACTTTAGGAAATTTGTATTCGATTTAGATTTTTTGCCGGTTTTATTTTATTTTTGTGCTTGCTAAACCACAAAAACAGGAAAAAAAACGGTGTCTAAAAACTTGGTGCCCAAAAATAATTAAACATGGTGACCAAAAAATAATTCTACATATGGCAACAATTTCGTGAATATTACTTTTCCTATGAAATATCACATTTGACAACAGTGGGGCCTACCATGTCATATAGTACCAAATTTTTATCCCTCTGCCAACCATATTAAATATATTTTATAATATTTTTAGTTTTCTATGCATGTCATCTTAAAAATAATGCAGCTCGTTTTAAATATAATTATTGTCTGTCAATTTTCAATTTATTTATTTGCCACAATGCTGTCGCCAGAAAAGTTATATGATCGCACAAAATGCATTAAGTGGTCGTTTATATCGGTATTAGATATTATGTCGCCACCCATCCTGAATATCTAATTTTTTTGTTGTCACGGCAAGGGCAGCTTGCATGTTAATTACATGCAGCTGGTCTGCTGGCTACCCTACTTGTGAGATATGTCGTGATGGTACAGTAGTAGTAATGCTAGATGTATTATTCTCTCAGCTTACTCCAGTAGGGATATGGTGCTTGGGGTTTACATAGTATTTTCGCTTTTCACTTATTTTTTCTTATATGTAACCAGAAAAGGAGGTAAAGTACAACATTTTAAGGATTCTGGTTATAAATTTCGAATTTAAAAACTAATATTATATTCTATGCAATCAAAACCTATGTAACTATATTGAAATATGTAGTAATAAGTATCGTGTATGGCTCCACTTGAGGCTCGCAATGAGAGTTTTAGTTTATTCATGGACTCTGTATACTGAGTGTACTAGACAATGAATATTTTGGGCGATATTTTCTATACGAAGCGAAAAAATGAAGTATACATCTCATTTTGAGAATAACTTGCCATAATTCTCTATGAGTTTGATTTTGCGGAAATCAGGGGACTTCCATTTATCCAGTTGTAATTTCTACATAAATAAAATTAATTTGAAAAATTAAAAAAAAAAAAATATTGATTTGTCATACATAATGTATTAAACCTATTGTAAAAGGCAAATTGCCGTTTATTGATCAAATAAATAAATAATTAAGCAGATTTGTTCACATGGAAAGTGCCCTAATGGGCAGCCTGAACGATCGGCCGGTCAAAACATCAAGTGGGGAATCTTTTGACTATATTCCTTCGATATCTCTCTAGCCGAAAGAAGCAAAATAGAAAAATAAAACAACAAAGTAAAACATTTTTAAAAAGTAGTACTTAAGTAGTAACTCAGAATTATGGAAACTCTGTAATGTCAAAGATGTTGTGCGATGGGGAAGAGTAAGAAGAAGCTTTTGGAGAAAACATGAGGGAATCGAATTGAGTGGTGAGGATAGCAGCAGACGAATGTATAATAGGAAACAGACGCCCAGGAAGACCATCGAAACGTTGAAGGAAAAGCTGGGCATCACCTCCCAGGAGCAGACTCCAAGAACAACAGGAAATAGTCCTAACTAAAGCATAAAGTTAAATAAGTAAAACAAGTAAAATCGGGACTAGCTCGATCGATGTGAGTTGTCTATGCAGAAACTTTCAGTGTTCGGAATACGAGTAGTTCAAAATGTTAAATTTAATCTAGAAAACTTACTAAGGGCATTCACAACGACAAGTTCTAGGGTCGCCGATGCAGAGAAGCACCGAAGAAACACTGAATATTCAGCAAAACTATTGAAATTGAGCGGGAGATTTATTATATTCCATGGATTACACGAATGTTGGAATTGTCGCCCAGATGTCGCCTACTTATCGCCCAAGGTGCCAAGTAAGTACGCCACGGAATGTTTCTGTGTAGCTGGGTCGTATTGGGAGTGCGCAGTAATTGCATCTGAATTGTTTAATTTAAATTAAATAATGAATTTGCGGGATTCTCATCTCAACAGAAATAACACTCTTTAAAAATTAACGTAACATAGCTTAAAAGCGAACACCAAATAAATAAAATAACAATTAAATCCATTATGAAATTTCTTTTTTTTAAATTGATAAAAAAGAGTAGATAAGCCTTTAAAAAGTCCATCTGGTTTCTTTCCCTTAATAATTTATGTAAATAGCAGAGGCCTTCCAGAACTAGTTCCAACTGATAGACTTTTAGAAATTATCAGTCTTCTACTGATAATTTCTAAAAGTCTGGTACTGAAGATGGACTGCTTCTGAAAAGTTTTTGCCATTTGATTAAGTTATCAAGTAAAAGTTTTTTTTGTATTAATCAATTATAAAACATGCAAGCTGTCTTCTCCGTGCCAATATAAAATCAAGACATTCAGGATGGGTGGCAAACCTCATCGCCGAATTTAAGATGTAAAATGTCTTATTTTTTCGAACACCTGCCTTTTACAGGACACTCGAAAACTTATGGAGAAGAGTGGGAGACCAATTCTTTACCGGGTGCTCCACGGGATTTATGTATTATTATTATTAACAACCCCATATTTGAAAATGCGTTGATGAAACTGAAAAATGATTTTGTAAAGTATTTGATTTTAATTAAAAACAAAGTAAAAAATATTATTAAATACTGTTTAATTTAGTCTATGTTAGATATTAAATCCTAATGTTTTCGCCCATTATATTTATTTATAATAATAATACATACGGCTTACGCCTTTAATACATAGTTACAAACAACAATAATTGTTTGTAATTATGATACGATGATGGTGTTGTGCAATTATTGCACAACACCATCATCGTATCAAATCAAAACTCAAAACAATAATAAAATATACTGCATCACTTCAAATTATAAAATTAAAATAAAACACATTGTGTCACATAAACCACAGAATAAAATTACAACATATTGCATCATCATTATTGACAACCCTACTATACCATCACGGCATATCCCACAAATGGGGTAGCCAGCAGACCAGCTGCATATAAAACATGCAAGCTGTCTTCTCCGTGCCAATATAAAATCAAGACATTTAATTAAAATTAAAAATGGATTTCTACAGTATAAACACAAAAACTCTAGAATTATAAATTCAAGTATTTAGTTTTTGAGATAAGTCACTTCAGTTTAGTCAGTGCGTCACGTTGTTATCAACAGTTGCCATTTGTTGTTTTTGGTTTCTCCTGCTTTTGGTTGGTTGCCCCACAATAACAAATACAACAACAGCTGTTTTAGAAACACACTACAAGCTGTTATTTGTTGCAGTGAAAGCAACAAAACAGTCATTCGTTGAATTTCTACGTTGCATTATTAAAATGACTTTGTATTAAAATTCTTTATTGTACAAAGCTTTATGATTGTTATCCAGTGAAATTAAAATTGTATTGTATTAAATATTATTTCTATTGAAATGACTGAAAATATTGTGAAATATGTAAAGAGTGGAGATGAATGGTAAGAAAACGGTTAGGAAAGCGTTAAGATATATAATGAGGTAAAATATAATAATATAATGTATGCATACACAAAGTTCTTATTATTATTTTTAATTTGCTTTTTTTCTAATCTAATCGATTTATTCTACTATTTTTTGTTGCTTTATCATATTTTTCATCTTTTATTTTTAACTTTTACTGAATGGTTTGGAACCACTTTTATTTTTTTGTAAAAATAATTGTCTTTTTTTACTTTGTTTATGTTTTCGGCATTAACTATATAACAATTTCTAGACATGATATGATTTTTTGGAGTGTTGTGTGATTGTTGTTGTTTTTTGGGCTTTTTATTTGCTACCGCGGTTTCGGTGGGGCGTCCGGCGTTAGTCTAGAGCTTTTAAAGTTTTGGATTGACGCTCGTTGGTGGTGGGCGCTCCGCCGGGGCCGCGGTGGCTAGTGGGAGGCTCGGGGAATGGCAGTGGTTGCATGGTGCTCTGGAGAATCGTGTCATGTCTTTTTTTAAGTAACTTCTTTTGTTGTCGTTTTGTTATTCTTCTTTTGTATCTTAGTATTTGGTTTTTTATTATTACTTTATCTTTCTTTTAGCTATGTAAACACATTCGAATACAAATGTGCAATCTGTAAATGGGTTAATATGTTTGTATATTGTAATATATTATATTTGTATAAAACCTGTAGATGTGCCAATAAAATAAAAAAAAAAAAAAAATTGAAGAATGCGAAACAAGTGTCAACTCGAGGAGTCCCCGGTAAAAAATATATCTCTATTTATTGCAAATTTTAGATTGTCCTGAAAAGGACAGTGAAAAGATTTATTATAAGACATAACAGGACGACTTTTCCGGGGATCATTACAACTGAAAGCCTATGCGATCCCAGAAAGTAACTAAATCTGCTTAATATCTAAGTACATATATATTAGATCACTCATGTTTTCCGTTCTAATTACCCCTTTTTATAGAGCAGGCAAATAGGACTAGGGGTCATTTAAAGGACCCTCCACATACCTGGATAGGTATCTTAAGAGTCAATGACCCCTATTTATCGGTCACAGTGGGCAGCCTGAATGACCGTCCGGCCTCTTGGGAATCTTTTAAAACTATCAATATCTCCTTAAGGAAGAGAAACACCAATACATACCTATATTTAGTGTATTGTAACTTTATTTTATGGTTGGATATGATACAGTTTGTTTTTTTGTAAGATTTGACATGATGCTGTTGATATGTTGTAATTTTATTCTATGGTTTATGTGACACAACGTGTTTAATTTTTATTTTTATAATTTGAAGTGATGCAGTACCTATATTTTATTTTTGTTTTGAGTTTTAATTTGATACGATGGTGGTGTTGTGCAATTATTGTTTGTAACTATGTATTAGAGGCGTAAGCCGTATGTATTATTATAAATAAATAAATATTTAATTAAAATGGTACATGAATCCGAAATGCACACATTGGAAAATAAAAAGAATTATCAAAATTTGGTACAATAAAAAAACAGTCAGCCAAAACTGTCCTTGTAATTTTTTCAACTCACTCCAAATATCAACCACATTTCTTCATGGAGATACGTCGATTTCTCATACTCAGCACGCGATCATCCTTGAGAATTGATTTGCAATAAAATATATTTTTATTTCAATATTATTGCTTCAGTAAGTGGCACTCACTGTTAATAACTCAATCTGAATCGCTCTCTAAACGACATTATAATAGGATGATTGTAAGAAATATAAATGTTTTTAGTATCTATGGGGACATATGTAACATGAAATAGTCGTTATACGAGTATAATAGTGTCAGTGTCTTTGAAAGGCAACCTCTAATAAAGTTTAATTGTTTATTTATTTTTATATATGGTGCTTATTTTATTTTCTAGCAAAATAAGGAAAATACCTGACGATGTCCGGGTAATATAATTCTAAAATGATCACAATGATTCGGCCGGTTTGGCGCAGAGATAACGCTCTTGCCTTTGATTCGCGAGGTTCCGGGTTCGATTCCCGGCCAGGGCGAAGAGAATAATAATAATAATAAACTTTATTGTACAAAATGTATGGATACAAATAATAAGGTTACATGGTATAAACGAATAATTTTGCACAATGGGCGAGTTTATCGCAGGGACGCGAATGACCTTTTTTAAATTGTCCTGGGTCTGGGTGTTCCATGTATCATATATGTGTTTGGTGCATTGTATATGTGTGTATCGTCGCGTTAGTATCCATAATACAAGATTCATCTTAGTTTGGGACTAGCTCGATCTGTGTGAATTATTTATGTATGTATGTTCTTTGTGTGATTTTGAAATTCTCAATAATAAATGTTATGTGGTATGGCATATCGTATAACATTTATTATGGAGAATTTTGTTTCACAATTATTAACCAATTAGGAGGTTGGTTACATATTATGTTAATTTAACACGTGAAACCATCAAATGAGGCTTAGAAAAGACAATTTTGTAGTGCGAAGAAGTGGTGACAGTGCAACAGTTTTGACATTAACAATATCTATCTCAATAAATATACCTACATTTATTAATTTTCATTGTTTCCAGGGTATTTAGGGTGAGTGTAATACCATTAAATTGCCAGGATTGAATGAATGGTCCAGCAGGGCTTCTCTTGACATAATCTTATCGCAGGTGAAGTGGTGTGATGATATTATTATGGAAAAATAAATGAAAATATGGATAATTCGACTCCTATCAAGAAATATAGAATATGTATCTCACCTGGCGATATAAAATAATTAATTACTTATGTATAATAAGAAATACAGCTATGTTCTGAATTTGCAAAGTGAATATTAAAAAAATAATAAAATAAAAGATGGTATCTTCTAGTTAGAAGTATAAAACAAGTTTATTAAATTTACTTTTTTTACTATAACAATTATTAATCCCTAAAGGGTTAGTTGATTATATTTGATTTTACAAAGATTATTTAATTTTAACTCACGTGGATGGATATGCAAGCAACACGATACGCGCGGTAGACGTGGTCTAGATCGACCAGTGGTCGGCGAAAGAGTGTCGTGGCCCAGATGTTCATCAACCTCCAATCCACGAGCCTGATCTAATAATGTAACAATATTATCCAACTATCCAATAGTGACTCGTGGATTTCGCTTATCACTATCTAAAGGTCGATGCACACCTGGGACCATAGAAATGTAGCCCTTGCTACAATCTAAATACGATTTAAATTTAGTCTTAATCTTGATCATACGACGCGCGAAGGGACTATGGTCAAAAATACCGCGCTACCGCTGCCGCGAGATTGGTATGCACGTATTTTTGACTAATAGTCACTTCGCACGTCGTATGATTAAGATTAAGATCGAATTTAGATTTTGTCCAGAGTAACCCTACCGTTCTATTCAACAGTCAGTCATCTCAGAAAGAACAAACAGTCTTATAATGTTCTATGGTGTTCCTTCACTCTCGTACATAATAAAGCCATATCAGTTTGACCATTGTCTCTGGTATAGCAATCATTATGTTTACTTCAAACGAACAGACTTTTATACTTCCGTTTTATGGTATTAGAGCGTCTATCACAATAAATAAGTGTTAATTACTTAGAGATGAATGTATATGACATTAATGTATTGTGGATGGGAATATAGTAATATCTAAACATGGCTTATTGTCTGAGGGTGGAGTTGAAATAGACTTCAGTAATACATTACTGTGTTCCATGAAGACAAAGAATTATCGATTTCTTTGTATCTATACCATCACGGCGAATCTTACAAGTGAGATAACCGGTGCTAGAGTGAACGATGCACTTCATGGCTAAAATGCTGGTGCACAATACCATTATGGTACCATCACTTATTTGTGCAAGCGAGACATGGACGTGGTTGAAGAAGGACGGAAGTGGAATTGTGTAAAGATAAATCTATTCGTTGTTCCGTTCTCTCTGTCTACCCAACTTAGGACACAGCGTGAGGACAAAGTATAGTATAGTATCGAGATAACCAGCGGACAAACTGTATGTAATGAAAATATAGGTTGTCATGTTTGTGCCATTTATTCATTCTTTAATCTATATTGATTAAAATACAAACAAGTAAATAGAGAAATGGATTTAAAGTAAATGCAATCAGTATAGGTACAGAGTGCGAGTTTACCGCAAAAACGCGATCTCTTCAAACAGACCAATTTATTTTATTTCAGATTTAATTCATTTAAAATTATGAAATAAAATAAAATAAATAATTATTATTTTTGTTTTATGTTACGTTTGAGTAAGACTAACGCACAACCGGTTTCGCGGACTCCGAGTTCGCATCATCAGGTGCTGATCTATACTATAGATCATCACCTGATAATGCGAACTCGGAGTTCGCGAAACCGGTCGTGCGTTAGTCTTACTCAAACATAACATAAAACAAAAATAATAAATATTTATTTAATTTTATTTCATAATTTAAAATGAAGTGTTACAAAGTTAATGCAGATACAATTAATGAAAATTAATTAATTTAATTTAAGCTATTTCATTAATTGAATAATTCTCGGTAAAGAATTGGTTTCTCACTCTTTTCTGTAAGTTTTTGAGAAATTAATGACATTTTACATTCAGCGATGAGGTCTGCCACTTATTCTGAATGTCATTTTTTATTTGTCTCGGAGAGGAAAACTTGTATATTTGTCACATGCAGCTGATCTACCGGCTACCCCTCTTGTAGGATCTGATGCTCATTCTCAATGTCAATTTAAGTTTTGACATGGATATGAAAGCTTGAATATTTGTAACATGCAGCTGATCTGCTGGCTACCCCTCTTGTAGGTATAGTAGTAGTAGTGGCAGTAAATTATATTGTTATGGCATGGTATGGATCATCTGCATGTTTTTCACTAATAACTCGCCACTTTAGGGTAATTCCATGACAGCATGATGGAAGATATGAAAGAAATAGACATAGAAGTTGGTTCTAGGAATATGAGTATATTGGAAAAGATGAAGGATTTTATAAATAAATAAAAAAAATCGAAAATTTATACAAATGGAATAATATGAAATGGTTTATTATCTTTTATATTCTTATTATCTATAGTGAAAAATAATCCTGAATATTCTGTCATTTCTCATAAATATTGCCTCAAGGCTATCGGCATATTATATTTAAGAGATATTTAAATCTAATCTATTAAATAAATCGACAGGTTCATACAATATCTTTTTAGGTGCAGATTCTTCAAATGCTCCTGTCGGCAAATTTATATAGTTATTTAATAATAATAATGGGGTAATAACTCGAATAATGTTGTGGTTCTACATTTTTAATATAAATTTATTAAAATATTTTATTGTTAATATTAAGATTCTTCAAATGCTCCTGTCGGCAAATTTATATAGTTATTTAATAATAATAATGATGATGGGGGTAATAACTCGAATAATGTTGTGGTTCTACATTTTTAATATAAATTGTAACACCACATAATTTCAACATAGCATAACAACAACATAACCTGCCAATGATGACTGACAGCCGCTGTCAAGGTACAGGAAGTACCTGATTATTTAACAGGATCATCAATAGATGTCTCAGTTATGGAAGCCTCCAGAATGTTCCCGAATGTTCTAGAAACTTCTAGAACAATCCGAGCGGAAGTAGATAGGCGGAGTTCAGGAACAGGTACCTCTCCCACTATCACACCGTCCACTTCCAAGGTATCCATCAGCTGTTCAGTACTGACTCAAGGGTATAAAAGACGGAGCCCGGCATACTGAAAGGCAGAATCGCGGTGGCTCTTCCAGGGCCAAGGTTTCCTACCTACCGTTGCTCCATAGCTGTCTAAGAAGTACCTACTCTTGTTGCTATGAAGTGATTCTCCTTACCTACCGTTACCCTCTATAGCTGTCCAAGAAGTGCCTACTCTTGTTGCTATATGGTAACTTTCCTAATACCTACCCGCTACTCCCTGGCTGTCCGAGATGTGCCTACTCTTGGTGCCATACAGTAGTAGCGACCCTTATTACCTAGTCTCTCTCCGACTACCTCAATATCCATCTAACCTAGCCTGGAGGTGTCTTCGTTATTGTTTTACTAATAGTGTTACTTTCTTTATACAGTATTGTACCAGTTGTCAAGTGATTGTAATAAATTGTGAATTTGCTAAACAGTGTTTTGAACTCTCTCGGTGTACCCCTTCAGGAGTACACCTGGCGCCCAAATTAGTTTTAAGTGTTGACTCTCTACATTCCCCTTCAGGGAATAATACAAGTAATATTAAGTGTTACAAATGGCAGCCCAACTCGTGGCGAGAAGACGACCCTGTGAAATGTGAACAATAAAGTGTTTTTGTTTTGAAAAGTGTTAAAATAATCATAGTTGTACTGTACTTTAATAATTATATTCGTAAATAGTGATAATCTTAGTTGTACGGTACTTTAATTATAATATTCGTTAATAATAATAATAATCTAGTGTTAATCGTAGTTGTACTGTACCTCGATAATATTTGTAAGTAAAAATACTCATAAACTGTAGTTCAAATCAGTTTAGATAAGTTTGAATAAGTGTTATTGTACTTTAATAGTGTTTAGCATAATTTCATATCGTAATCGTAATATTGCAACGGACTGTATCTAAAAGTGAGGTTATGAAAAATTGTGTTTTGAAAATAGACCATAGACGAAAATCATTTTCTCTGGTGTTAAATGATCGGCTCACTATCGGACCGTTTGAATGAACTATTTAATGTCTATGACTCTGTGGACAGTTTCCATAATCTATTATCTTTGAACTATGAACACATGTTTTATCTGTTTTGTTTATTTACGGCGAAGTGTCATAGTTCGAATGTTTATTATTTCTAATGTTTATTGCTATTGAATAATATTATACATGTGTTATATATATTTGTGTATCTGGGGGACTTTTGTGAAAGCAAACCTGTGCATTATCTTTACATGTATTTATAATTATTGAACTCTTTACAGCAAACCATATTTCATTAATATATGTGTTATCATTACGTGTGTTTATAATACTAATGAACTCTTTTTACAGCAATATGTGTGTTTATAATACTAATGAACTCTTTTACAGCTAGTTATATTTCATTATTATGTGTGTGTATTTGGTGGACTTATATTCAAAGCAAACCTGTGCGTAACATTAATTGTGAGCTCTTCGTATTTCATTTTTATATATTATTACCTTTATGTGTTTATTGTTGATGGACTGTTTCACAGCAAATCATATTTAATTATTATATGTGTGTACTTGGAGGACTTATACTAAAAGCAAACCTGTGCATATCATTACTCTTTCATAACATATTGTGTTACATGTATTGTACTTTATTATTGTTTATTATTGTTTTTGATGAACCTTCCAAAACAATACAGTGTTTATATATACATACATTGTTCGTTGTGTATTGAATAGACTCCTCTCAGAGCAATTCAGTGTGTATTTTAATTTGGTAAACTCAGTGTTCGTTTGTGTTTGAAACTGGAGTCCAAACCGAAGTACTTCACCCGTAGTGTGACTGAATCCTCAGAAGACCCTATCAACATGTCTGTAAACCTAAGCCAGGAACAGTTCCAGCACCTGATGTCCATGGTAGCGCCAAGATCCGGCTCATTTGCAAGCTGCGCTGCTTACTACGATGGCACTCGTGACATGGAGATGATTGAGACGTTCTTGGATACGGTGAAGGTGTTCAAAGCCATTGAACACATTGAGGATCAAGATGCACTTACTGGTGTCACCATCCTGCTGAGGGGCGAGGCTGGCAAATGGTGGCAGGGAGTGAAGCACGAGGTTCGGAAATGGACAGACTTTGAGGCACGGATCCGGGATGCATTTGCTCCTAGGAAGCCTGGTTACGTCCTGATCCAGGAGATTGTGAATATTAAGCAGAGACCCGATGAACTGACAGATACCTTCCTGACCAAGAAGCGAGTCCTGTTGGCCCAGCTGCCTGGACCAACTCTTACGGAGGAGCAACAACTTGACATGGTATATGGTCAACTGGATCTTCAGATTCGTGACAGGGTATCCAGAACATCGTTCAAGAGCTTTAATGCACTGATGACAATGGCTCGGGAGGTGGAACAGTTCCTGAAGGAATCTGGAGAGCGGAAGGCTAGGCCACGCTGTGGGATCTGCAGAGCATGGGGCCATACTGATGACAGGTGCAGGAAGAGGAAAGGGGTGGCAAACCAACCACCCAGGTTCAAGAGTGGAAGACAGAGTCACTCGACGAACACTCTCGCACCCAAGTTTGCTTGCTACGGCTGCGGTACCCCAGGAGTGACGCGCAGCAGGTGCCCTAAGTGCAGCGGAGGCAAACCTCAGGGAGGAAGCCATGAGATGTCGTTCTGCTCTCTTGACTTCACTGATGCTCGTGATCGACCATCCGTCCCCATCCAAGTGAGAGGATATGAAGGAACTGCCTACATCGACAGCTGTGCCAAATCCAGCGTCGCTTCATATTACTTATACAACTGTCTGAAGGACAGTGGGGCACAATTTCATAGGCAGAGGATCACCGCCGTGCTGGCTGATGGCTCTGCCAAGGTCCAGGACATCCTGACCACCAGGGTACCAGTGACACTGCACGAGGTCACTGTACCAACTACATTTATTGTATTCCCAGAGTCCCGAGATAACCGGACTCTATTGGGAGTGGGATTTATTGAAGATGCAGGACTGGTACTGAACCTACCACAGAGGGCCTGGTACTTCGTAGAGTCGCCTGAGATAACCCGTGCACTGGGGTATGAGGGCCATCCCTCGCCGCAATCAGCCTCAGGAAGCGACTATAAACCAATATGCGCAATCGCAAATGTCCTTCGCAAGATGGAGGTGCCACCACTGCTGTCCCCAGTGAAGACCACACCACCTCCAGTGGCACCACGGACTGACCTGGTGCCGAGCCCAGTGCGAATGGTTAGGCAGAAGATGGATGTCCCTCCTGCCATATCTCCGATGATGATCACACCACCACGGGAAATCCTGGCGGCCAAATCAGTGCATGTGATCCCGCAGACTATGGAATTTCCAGCTGCAATGCTGACGCCACCTCCGACTCCCCCTCCAGCTGATGATCCTGTGTGTCAAGTGCCCATAGAATCTACAGGACAGCCTAGCCAGGAGTGTTCGTGCCAACCAGGAGTCTTGTTCGATGGCTATTCTCCCAGACTAGCAGATAGGATGTTCAGAGATGCGCAAATAGCTGTATTTAATGCCGACCCCACACTGTCACCACGGTCGGAGAGTTTATTCGCACCAGAGCGCCTGGACATCTGCAGCCTGGACGTCAATGAGAATGTACTCTCTGCGCAAGAGAAGGACTCATTGGATCGCGTGTTACAAGAACACGCTGAGGTTTTCCAGTCTAATGGACTACCATGTTCACTCCCCGAGCACTATATCGACACAGGTGAGCACGCACCAATTGCAGTACCACCATACCGCCTGTCTCCTCCGCGCAAGGAAGTGCTCAAGAGGGAAATAGCAAAGATGATAGAAGATGACATCATAGAACCATGTTCATCACCTTGGTCTGCTCCAGTGGTTCTAGTACCTAAGAAGAATGGCGAATTACGTTTTTGTGTAGACTACCGTAAGCTGAATGCCATTACTGTTCCAGATGTCTATCCTATACCAAGAATTGATGACTTACTACACGAGGCCAAGCCAACGCCTTACATGACCACCTTGGATTTGAAAGCCGGTTACTGGCAAATCAGGGTTAGGCAGAAAGATCAGGAGAAGACGGCGTTTATAACCTCATTTGGCATCTACCGGTTCAAGCGCATGCCCTTTGGCCTTCGTAATGCCCCTTCCACGTTCCAGAGAATGGTAGATCACATCCGGATCAGGTTGGATGGCATAAAGATGCTAGCATATTTGGATGACCTGGTAATTCTCTCTTCAACCTTCGAAGAACATCTCACTCACCTCAACGCAGTGTTTCAGGAGCTGAGAAAGCAGAATCTTACTGTTAACAAGGAGAAGTGTAAGTTCTGTTGTTCTACCATCAAATACCTAGGTCACTACATCACACCTCAAGGACTTCAAGTTGACCCTGAGAAGACAGCAGCCATTAGAGATCGGTCTGCACCTCGGAACATCAAGCAACTCGTGTCATTTCTGCAAACATGCTCTTGGTACCGTCGATTCATTAATAACTTTGCAAGCATTGCTGAACCACTATCGAGATTGGTAAAGAAAGATACCATCTGGGTATGGAACGACGAGCAAGAACGAGCTTTCAATCATTTGAAGGATGCACTCACCACTGCCTCAATACTTCGACAAGCTGATGACAGTAAACCATACACTGTCAAGACAGATGCAAGTGGCTATGCTCTCGGAGCAGTTCTGGTCCAAGGGGAGAGGGAAGAGGAGCACCCAGTCGAGTATGCCAGTCGCCTGCTGACCCCAGCAGAAAAGAACTATTCTACAACGGAACGAGAGGCCCTTGCAGTTGTGTGGGCTTTAAATAAGTTCCGTGGTTATATAGAAGGATTACCTGTCACTATTGTGACTGATCATCAATCCCTGAAGTGGTTGATGACTCTTAAATCACCCAGAGGAAGATTAGCCCGGTGGGCATTGCAGATACAAGCATATGATCTACACATCAAGTATGTGCCCGGGAAAATCAATGTAGTAGCTGATACACTATCAAGACCAGTCTGTCCGGAAGAAACCGAAGACGTGTGCAGTCTATCAGTGGATATTCCAACTCATAGCCCAGCCAAGATACGGATCGAGCAGTGTAAAGATGAAGTTCTTAAGCATATTATTCAAGCACTTGAGAGTGTTGACAAAACGGAAGAAGCCCTATATTGGAGTGAAAAGGGATACCTGATGAATGGCGGACTACTTTATAGATATCACCCAGACGGAGATTCAGAAGAAGCCCAGTTGCTAGTACCACAACAGGAATGGGCGAAAGTATTAGAAGTATATCATGATGACCCATTGGCCGGACACTATGGAGCTGAAAAGACGTTCCAGCGTATAGCCAAGCGATACTATTGGAAAGGTATGAGGAAGTACGTCGAGAGCTACGTGAAGAAGTGTCTACCATGTCAGAGGTATAAACCGTCGAATCTCAAGCCTGCTGGACTTCTACAAACAACCATTACCAATCAAAGGTTCGAAACATTAGCATTTGATTTATTCGGACCACTACCTGCATCAGAAGATGGCAAAACATGGATCCTCATAGTAGAAGACCTTGCCACTAAATGGGTAGAATTGTTTGCCCTAGAGAAGGCAACAGCAGAAGTTTGTGCAATAACTTTAATTGACGAAGTTTTTCTACGCTACGGAATGCCAAGAAGAATTATTAGTGACAATGGCACACAGTTTGTGAGTGCTGTCATGCAATATGTAGTTTATTGCTTTGGCATCAAGCA
Source organism: Athripsodes cinereus (assembly GCA_947579605.1). Taxonomy (NCBI): domain Eukaryota; kingdom Metazoa; phylum Arthropoda; class Insecta; order Trichoptera; family Leptoceridae; genus Athripsodes; species Athripsodes cinereus. The sequence continues at coordinate 890,834 of OX388323.1, forward strand.
TGCTTTTACACCAGTATATCACCCAGAGACCAATCCAGTCGAAAGAAAGAATCGTGATTTGAAGCCACAATTGGCTATCCTGGTAGAAGAAGGACATCGAGTTTGGCCCCAAAAGCTGCCCAGCATAAGGTTCGCCATGAACTCAACAATTTGTTCAACAACTAATTACTCTCCAGCATACTTAACTTTTGGAAGAGAGTTACGGACACCTGATGATGTACAACATGACTTTCGTCAGATCGTGGTGTCAGAGAATTTCTTACCTGAAATTACGCCAAGACTTCAACAGATGGCCCAAATGCTACAGCAAGCCGACGAGAATCAAGAACGTCGTGAAGAAAGACGCAAAATCGTCACAGACAAGGGCAGACGCCCAGATCCCCGTTATAGAAAGGGAGATCTAGTGATGGTGAAAATTCACCCACTCAGTAAAGCATCACAAGGATTTAGTGCGAAGTTAGCGCCAAGAAGAGATGGACCATACGTCATCGTCAAGTCCCATGGAGCAGCCTCCTACGAAATTGCAGCAGCAAGCAATCCTGAGGTCCCCATCGGAGTACATCATACATCGGCATTACAACGGTACCACGGAAGAGAAGCTGAAGTACCAACGCCCATAATACCTATTAGACAACGAGGACGTCCGAAGAAAATAGCATCCAAGAGGTCAGGGGAACCAGCCCTTATATTGGCAGGACAGCCTGACTTGCAATCATCAGATTCCAAACTATCAGGGGAACCTGCCACGCAACCGGCAGGACAGCCTGACTTACTACCAGCCATCACCCATCGTATTCAACCTAGGAGAAAGGCAACCCATCGACTCTACAATTAGATGCTGGATCATCGTCGGGGCGCCTTCAGATCCAGAAGGGGAGATTGTAACACCACATAATTTCAACATAGCATAACAACAACATAACCTGCCAATGATGACTGACAGCCGCTGTCAAGGTACAGGAAGTACCTGATTATTTAACAGGATCATCAATAGATGTCTCAGTTATGGAAGCCTCCAGAATGTTCCCGAATGTTCTAGAAACTTCTAGAACAATCCGAGCGGAAGTAGATAGGCGGAGTTCAGGAACAGGTACCTCTCCCACTATCACACCGTCCACTTCCAAGGTATCCATCAGCTGTTCAGTACTGACTCAAGGGTATAAAAGACGGAGCCCGGCATACTGAAAGGCAGAATCGCGGTGGCTCTTCCAGGGCCAAGGTTTCCTACCTACCGTTGCTCCATAGCTGTCTAAGAAGTACCTACTCTTGTTGCTATGAAGTGATTCTCCTTACCTACCGTTACCCTCTATAGCTGTCCAAGAAGTGCCTACTCTTGTTGCTATATGGTAACTTTCCTAATACCTACCCGCTACTCCCTGGCTGTCCGAGATGTGCCTACTCTTGGTGCCATACAGTAGTAGCGACCCTTATTACCTAGTCTCTCTCCGACTACCTCAATATCCATCTAACCTAGCCTGGAGGTGTCTTCGTTATTGTTTTACTAATAGTGTTACTTTCTTTATACAGTATTGTACCAGTTGTCAAGTGATTGTAATAAATTGTGAATTTGCTAAACAGTGTTTTGAACTCTCTCGGTGTACCCCTTCAGGAGTACACCTGGCGCCCAAATTAGTTTTAAGTGTTGACTCTCTACATTCCCCTTCAGGGAATAATACAAGTAATATTAAGTGTTACAAAATTTATTAAAATATTTTATTGTTAATATTAAGATTCTTCAAATGCTCCTGTCGACAAATTTATATAGTTATTTAGTAATAATAATGATGATAGGGTAATAACTCGAATAATGTAGTGGTTCTACATTTTTAATATAAATTTATTAAAATATTTTATTGTTAATATTAAGATTCTTCAAATGCTCCTGTCGGCAAATTTATATAGTTATTTAATAATAATAATGATGATGGGGTAATAACTCGAATAATGTTGTGGTTCTAAATTAATATAAATTTATTAAAATATTTTATTGTTAATATTAAGATTCTTCAAATGCTCCTGTCGACAAATTTATATAGTTATTTAGTAATAATAATGATGATGGGGTAGTAACTCGAATAATGTTGTGGTTCTACATTTTTAATATAAATTTATTAAAATATTTTATTGTTAATATAATGTGACGTTATATCTAAATTTCTATACATAATTTTCTGATTGGTTTTGTCATTTGCGCGACGTGCCCAAATCCAGTTACGACAATAAAAAAATCATATCATGAAGATGACGCCAGAATGTGCGCAGAAACATCGATACGACAAAAACTAGGCATGGGGTACCCGAAAAACAACAGCCAGTTATAACAATAAAAATTAATTGGTGTGTGGCCGCTAAATCTATGTAGGTAGAGTGCTCCCTAGAGGCAGCATTTTTCGCTTTAATGCTACATTAAATCCTGTTTGTGCATATGTGTGTCGTTTGGGTAGATGGCGCTCTTGTAGTTGTCTGAACCCATAACTTCTCCTTCTTTTAAATTCATAGTAATAGTTGAACGTTGATTGATTTTATATATTTTTGCATTCCGACTCAAATAGGTATAGTGCAGTTTATATATTGTTTTTAGTGTTTACTGTGCTAAAGTTAAAATATTTAATTGTACAAATTATATCGAATCATAATTTGTGACAATAATATTTAACAAAATTTGTATTATAAAAGTAGTAAAGAATGAATTATAATGTGAAATAATAGTGTAAATGCGCCCTTGAGATGATTTAAATCATGAAAACGGCGCAATATAAATGATCCAATAATAATAATATGGAGATACGGATCTCCAGGTACGGTACAAGGTATGTGGCGGGCGCTGCCCTTTAAAAAAATAAAAAATAAACATTGAACTGGCTTTTTTAAGTCTCATCAGCGATCATCTAAGGGTACTGTAGCTAGTTTATCTTTTAAAATCTTGTGAGACGCGTAGCTCAGTGTTAGTAGTACATAGCTCTCGTATAACATTATGTATAAAGCTTGATGATGACAGAGAAAGTGGGATGGGTTACTACTTCTTCTACTTATATTCTACTAGGCACCATCACTGCTACTATGTAGGTATTATTACTAATATTTACTTTAAAGAACTCATTTCCTCATTGCGAATGATTTTCAATAAAATTGTTCATCGCTTTACTCCAGTGACGTACATTTGAAATGAGCCCAAATGTAAATAATTACCTATTTAATAAAAAAATGGGTTATAATTTACCTAGAAGAGGGGGTGTGAGGAAGCGCGGACGTCCAAGAACTACGTGGCTTGATCACTTGGATCAAATTCTTAAAGACGGCCGCGTGTTTAGTAAGAAAAATCTGCGTGCATCTATGAGAAACGGCACGAATGTAGAGAAGGGAAAGATTTATGTAAGGATAGATTTATATGGCGTTCCGTTCTCTTTGTCAACACCACCTGGGGCACGGCGTGAGGGTATAAGATTGGATATAGGATAGAACAATTTATTGGATTAGACTACATAGTTATGTAGTCTAATGTATATAGTTATGTAGTTTGTAGAGCACATAAGGGTAATATAGGGATCTTCACTGGTTTGCTTATTGCTAAATATGTAATAGACCATTGTATTTTTTGTATCAACTGTATGTATCCTGTAAAATTGAAATAAATAAATGAATACGATTTTGGATTTTCTTCTCCACTCCTCCGTGTTTTCAGCAAGTCTCCTTACTTCTACGTATGTGCCACAGTTCATGTCTTTCTCCATATAAGTGTCTCTTGTTCGGCCTCAAGCATTTTTGCCTTGAGACTTGCCTTCCGCGATGGTGATGAGCAGGCCTGGGTGTCTAATGTAATCATAATAATAATAATTATTAAAGAAATATGTTTTATGAGGCAATACGTCTTCCAGTAAAACAAAAAAAAGTTTTCTTTCACTAATTTATTTTAATTGAATGACAGAGGTCTAACATAGTTGTCTATCTTCAGTGCCAGAGCTCTGTGCCCTGTGTTCTCAAAACACCTGCAAGTAGACTTTTACGCTCAGCTAAGACATCCACCAATATGCTGGACGAAAACAACAGAGCAAACAAGTCCGGCTTCTATTATAGGGCTTTTGACGTCGCAAGACCCGTCATTTGGAACCGACTCCCGGAGGACCTTCGTAAAAATCAGCCGATAACAACGTTCAGGAGCAAAATGAAGACATCTCTCTTCCAACATAGTTTCCCGCGCTCTTGAGATGGATACCCTATTAAACGGTGCCGAATAAATCATCCAACATCCACACAGACTCTTAGAAAGTCTTAGAAATTGAGCTGAATCAAACCCCTCATTTTATCACATTTACGAGAAAACATTGCGTTTTGACGATCATACATTGCCATTGGTACAAATTATGTTTTTTAATAAAGTTTATTATTACTATTATGATTTTGATAAAAAAATCCTGTGTCTAGCTGTTATACGTATACGTGTTTTGTGCATTCTATTATTAGGTACATTAATAGGTATTGTCGTGTTGGTACCTAAAATAAAAAATAAAATAAAAACCAGCTCGATCTTTTATTATTATTATTGGCCATTTTAATTAAATTATTGTAATTCTTAAAAAATGTGTACACCTGAGTTTTTGTTATAAACTCAACAACCTTATACACCTTTCACAGTAAGCTTAAAGCTTGTGTCGTGAATGAGGGGGTTTACTTTTTTGCCATCTAGTGACACCACTGCTTTTTTAGTCATCTAATAGTCCATAGCCTTGTATAACTTCCATCACACTCCAGTGTCCTGTCCTCCAGTCTTTCTGTCCTTCTCTTCTTCCTGTAGGTCCTATATAATACCTCTCTTTGTCTCCCTTACTCTATATATACTCTGTCTTCTTCTTTATACAGTAGTAGAGAGAGACACGCATTAACTTTCTTTCGCCTGTCAGGCTAACACTAACTAAAAAGGAATCGTTAAATATAAAATGTCCAAACAAAGATGAACTGCGATAGATTTGATTTTTTTTGATAATAATTTTGTTATCATTATATTTCCTCGGACAATATTTATGTGTCATTTTCATAGCAAAGCACCTCAATGGATTAGTTAATTAGGTTTATTGGAAAAAAATGCGTAGATACTTGCGTTAAACTCAAATTCTAACTTAACTGAAAAAGTTCAAATTCAAATAAATGATTTCTTATTAAAAATATTTTCTACTATTAATACGTGTATAAACACCAAAAACATTGCTATGTAATTTTTTATTTATTAATTTTATTTAACAACAATTATACAGACATGACAATACATAGACTATTTGATAAAATATTTTCGATGTTTTTGGCATTCACTATGTGATAATTACGCGATATGATTAGAAAATGAGTTTAATTCACAATGTATTTAAATTATCACTTGATATTTATATGTAGATCTGCGACCGGTTTCGATACGCTAGTACCATTCACGAGCAGAATATAAAGTTTATATTCTGCTCGTGAATGGTACTAGCGTATCGAAACCGGTCGCAGATCTACATATAAATATCAAGTGATAATTTAAATACATTGTGAATTAAACTCATTTTCTAATCATATTTGATAAAACTTAAATCTAAACATCCTCCTTAAAGAGACAAGTCTCGTGTAAAGGAGGGTAATGATAGATATAAAAAAAATGTTAATTTTTTACAAATATTTATCTATGATTTATAACAGAAATGTCCGTATTTATAGTGTTGGCACATAAGTAGTGGAACTCGAAAAAGGTAAATTGAAACTAGCGTTTCGTTCTTCAATAGATTGAATGACGTCAGAGAAACGTCTGAAATATCTTAAACACAATTTAAACGAATACCTGCCTTTCACAGGCCAATCAAAAACTTACAGAAAAGGGTGAGAAACCTTTTATTTACTAGGGACAGGGTCTCCACGGGATAATAATATAACATAAATTATCGTGAAGGTATAATGTATATAAATGATATATAAACAAATTGTTTTTCTTGATCTTGCCAAGGCGTTCGACACGGTTTCCCACCGCTTACTATTAAAAAGACTTGAGTATATGGGATTGAGGGGAGTGGCACTGGACTGGATGACAACTTATCTTACTGGTAGAAGTCAGTGTGTGAGGATGGGTGAAAAATTTAGCGATTCAGTGGCCATTGAATATGGCGTTCCACAGGGGAGCGTACTGGGACCAACCCTCTTCTTGCTATATGTGAATGATCTGTGTGACCTTTCCTTGAAAGGAGGAAAAGTAATTTCCTTTGCAGACGATACTGCATTGCTGTTTCGTGGCTCTGATTGGAATGAGGTTTTTGAATTGGCTGGTAATGGCTTTGGTAAGGTGTATGATTGGCTGAACTCTAGTCTACTCACCCTGAATATAAACAAAACCAAATATATGTGCTTTAGTATAAATAAGTCTCGTAACCCTGACTGTGGACAATACAACTTGAAATTGCACAGCTGTGTTGGTAGTACAGAGGGATGTGGGTGTCCCCATATCGAAAGAGTCTCATCAATAAAGTACCTAGGACTTACAATAGATGAATCACTCAACTGGTCGGAGCATATAACAGCTCTGTGTGGTAGGATGAGAAGACTAGTTTACTTCTTTAGAATGATACGTGGTGTTTTGAGCGAGAATCTACTGAGAAATATATACTGTGCTATGGGACAGTCACTACTATCTTATGGTATTTTGGGGTGGGGATGCGCGACTAAAACAAGGATTCAGATGCTGGAGATTTCTCAAAAGTTCCTATTAAAAACTATGTATAAAAAACCCTATAGATACCCATCGGAAGAGTTGTACAAAGAATGTGGCATTCTTAGTGTGCGAAAATTGTACGTTCGAAGGATTTTTTTACATTACATTAGTAATCACCAGTGGCATATACTGTCGCCGGATGTGGTACAGATTGATGGCCGAACCAGGTATGGAGGTAGTTCTGTTAGGCATCCCAAAATGAAGACGCGCTTTGGCCAAAGGTCATATCTATTCTTGGCACCTAAGGTCTATAATATAGTCAGAAATTTGATGGTTGCTAATATCTCCGGAGCTACATTTTTGAAATTAAAATTTCTTATAAATTCTCACCTGTTGGAAATGTCGATATCTGAAACTGAGAGTGTGTTTATGGAGGTGGTTTCTTGATGGGAATGAATGTTTGGAGATGTACGTGGGTTTGTTTTTTCATCGCTTTGTCGTTGTTCCATTGTTTTTTCATTGTATTGCCATGATTGTATTTCATTTATTTCATTATAGAATGTTAAGATCATGTCTTCCCGATACGGACTTGTCTAGTGGGAAGATATAATATTTCTAAACTTTGTAATATGTATCTATTTTTGTGTGTAATTGCATAATGTTTGTAATATGTACTTAAGAATAATAATAAGAATAATAATAAATAAATATAGTAAACACTTTGCTAAGCAATGTATAAAACTGCTGAAACTTTCATTTTTGATTAAATACTGTGAGAAATTAGTCATTAGGAATTCATTTGTCAAAAAAGTTGTGTGTGAGGCGTGACAACATTTCTAATAACTTGGAGCTGCTGACCTCCTCCTCCACAACCTTCTTATCTACCACCTCCTGGTTTCCATTTCTATCCTCTGTAATCTTAACATGGGCTGCGAAGATGATGATGCTAGAGGAGTCTTAAATCTAAAAATCACGGTGAACATCTATGATAACACATTTTGTATGGAGTCGCAGGATATAAAAAAAGTTTTTTATTAGGAGCAAGGTTATTCTTATAATCTATTGACTTTCATACTCCCTCAATCAGAATTCTACCAGACATATTCCCTATTAAACTCAGCAAGCTAATAGCCCTATAACTCCCGCATTCAAGTGTAGAATCTTTCCCCTTGTATTAGAGACAGATGATGACCTTTTTCCAGTTATTGAAAAAACTAATCAGACATGACGATCGGAGAACCATGTTTACATTATGTGAATATTGTGCCAATTTTAATTGTAAGAAGTGAAAAAGGCATCCCATAGCTAAGGATTTGGTTCTTAGTTGGCTCAAGTGATCACTTTCGTTGTCCATGGACAGCTTTCACTAATTCCGCCATTCTCATTGTCACGATATAAAGTCCAGAAATCGAGAGAAACTTTATGCAAACCGTAGAAACAATCATTTGTTGTGATCTCATTGTTGTGATCTTTGCTTCTCTCGACTAGAGGGACATCGAAGGAGTGTAGTCAAAATATTCCGCAGGTGGGGGTTTTGGCCGGCCAGTCCTTCAGACTGCCCATCATGGCACCTCTTGTGTGGACAAATTTGTTATTATAGAAATTTAATCGGATAAATGAAAGTCCCCAGTCTTCTGAGCTATCCGGGTGGACGGTGAGTCTCCTTCAATGTTGTGATCTCATATTTCAGATATCGAATGGATTTCTTTTCAAAATCACAGTTGTTCTATAATTATCTCATGTCTAAAATAACAATATTGTCTCATCTGTAATAAACAAAGTTTTATTGAATATTTGATGATTCATTAGTGGCGCTGTTGACAGACTCCCTGTGATTGGGACTAACTAACTACTAATACTTCTACTCCGCCTATTACTGTCTTTAAGCCATTTCACACGATCAAACTAACATCGAATATTTATTTCTTGTACTCATTAAACTATTATATAGTAAAGACCAGCAACGCAGTTCTAATTTCCTCAGATAACATGTTCCAAAGGTAATAAGCATTATAATATTATGTTGTTTCATTTAATTTATTTACTTATCGTGTCGAAACCAGAAAAAACAATCAAACTGAGCTCCAGTACTGTGCAAAACGCACAGCACGTGGAGATGCGTCAAAAATATTCTCATAGTGCATGCGACAGGGCACAATTGGACACTCCAACAAGTGTGGCATGGATGGTCTGCTCTGCACCGCAGTTACACGCTCCAGATTCGTTCTATAGGAAGCCCTATCGTTCTCTATTCTTACGGCAGTTTCCTAAGTTGTGCAATGCTGGTTTATGGGCCATTTTTTTATCTATTTGTATTAATTGCACTGTACTGCATGTTTGTGAAAATTATAAAATAAAAATAATGCCTATTCTAATATCACAGAACTTTTGTACGTCTACAGATCTCTATTACACAATCTCAAATCTAAACTATCTCATCTCATGCATGTATAGTCTGCTTTTTCATAGTTTAAAATGTATTGTCTTAGGTGTGAAATATCTATTGGAGCAACTTGCAGTACAAAGGTTCTTTAATATAAAACACGAGAAAATTGCTTTACTTTAATCTATTTTTCACAGAGAACTAGAATTGAAAAAAGAACAAGTTTCTAATATTCATGTCCTTTTAAATGTGGTTTATTCACGAAACGTCACTGGCAAGTGAAAATAATACTGTCGGTTTCAGAAGTCTCATTAAGTTAGTTACTTACTTTTGTATGACTTTGGCTTGAATAAAAATCATTCCAAATCAAATGCTCGCTTCTCGTCCCACTGAAACCCACTGATGTCGACCTATGGATTTCCATCAAGTCTCCCTTTCTTCCTGGACATTCCTCCACCAGATGTTGGATTGTTTGGGACTAAGCGCCACTGTCGCATTCAGGAGACTCCCTCTTACCCTATTTCCACATTAAGGTTAAGTAAGTTGAGCATTCAAGATGAAGAGATTTGTGTGTCCGATTTAAGTTTCTTTATACAAATTGCCCTTATCCTTCTTGAAAATGATTATCTGAGGGATTAACGATATATCCACAGCCCAGAAGTCTATCTCAAGGGACTTGACTCAATCCTCCTGTCAATCCATACTGTTTTTTCCTATCAATACTTATCAAGAATGATTTATTAAATATATTATCAATGAATATCATTTTCTGAAAATGGAAATAATTTGAATTTTTTCATGAACAACTTATATTAATTTAACTCTTTTGTAATAAATCTGAGGTGGCTTAGGCATGTAGAAAGAATAAAAGATGACAGAGTGATAAAGTTCCAATGATTAAATTTCTAGGCCATGTAGACCTGAACCAGAAATCCTAAACAAAAGACGATTTATGAGAAGAGGATTTATGCAGCGTTTTGTTGCATTAAGATTGATGATATTGTTTTCAACTATACATTTTTTTAATTAACTAGGTACCATATTATTATTATTTTGTTTTATATTATTAGATATTTGCTAAATTATGTTTGCTTGAATACTCCTTGCAAATGTGTTTGTGTAGGTATTTTTATAATATTATGTTTTCTCTATATATTGTTGTTTTTACTGTAGGTATATTTTTTGTATGTCAAAGGCTTATACAGCTTGTATGATGGAATCAAAAACTTTTGCAAAGATGTAAGTAGATGGTGCTCGATCCTTTTTGTTTACTCCACGAGGGAAGTTGCGTGATAAATTTCTATCTATAGGTTTTTGTCTTATTTGTGAAGTCCTAGTAATAGATTGAACAAAGCACGAGCACTGCTCAATTTTGAGGGTCAAATATGTAATAAATGTGTATTTTTTAGTAATAAGGTGTGTATGTAATATTATGAAATTGTAAATTTTATTTTAATAAAAATATTTGAATTTGTATTTGAATTTCACGCTTTAAAACATGGAAAAAGAATACAAATTCAAAAAATTCCACTAAGCACCTGACTTGGCCTCCCACACTTTTTGTAAGTTTTCGAGTGTCCAGACTGTTAAAGGCAGGCAGAGGCATTTTACATCTTTAATTCACGAAGAGTTTAACCACCAATTCTGAATGTCTTATTTTTTTATTGGCACGGACAGAACAGCTAGTATGTTCATTAAATTCAGCTGTTCTACTGGCTACCCCACTTGTGGTATTTTATTTTAAAATATTGTTTTTATTGTACGCATTAATTAAAAGTGTGAAATATTTTGCAGAAATAAGCATTTGGATTTTCTGTAAATTGTACAGTGCCCAAGAGTGCTTGCTATGGTTGGGGTAATCTAGTGTTGTGGAATTCTCAAGAAATAATTTTTCGAGAAATTTACCGAGAAATTTCTCGAAGTAGAGAATTTTCCGAGAATTTTTTTAATTTTTTATTTAACAGTATAATAATAATAATAAATACTTTATTCAACAATTAATAACAATGTACAAATGTCGAGACAACTTATCACCAATATGGCTACAATTAATTATGGAAACAATAAAATGTTAGGTACCTACCTACATAGAAAAAAGTGCTAACAACTGATGAAAAATCTTGATTTTTGACACCCCACATGCCCATATTTAAGTAAAAAAAAATTGCAGGTACGTACATGGACAAAAATGTAAATAACCTATGATTTGGGCCTTAATCAGCCCCACAAATTTTTGGATCAATCAGGTTGGCTGTGAAATGTACTGAGCGAAAGGTCATAATACCACTAAGAAAAAATTATGGAGAGAAATTTCTTTTCCATCAGAGGAGAAATTCTCGGAGAAATTTCTTAGGAGAATTTTCTCTTCTCACATCACTGGGGTAATCTAATATGGTGCAAAAAGAGAAGAAAATGGATGTTGAATGAAATACATTTAATTTTATTTATCTATTTATTTGCTGTATGAAACATTATTACATAACAGTAATTTATTAACATTTATTATAATATTGTATAATATTTTTTCTTATATTGTATGAATATTATTTAGTATTTAATATTGTTGTTAAGTTTTATTGCATACGATCTTCTACCAATATCTAAATACTTATATTATAATAAAAATATTAAATCTTTATTAACTACAACAAAAAATAAAAAGAAAACAACAATAAGATCAAACAGCAAAAACAGTGCGTCAATAATGAACAGTCAAAGGGCTGACTTGTTGTAAAACGATATCTTACATTCAACCCTAAACAAAAAAACACTTCTCAGCATTAAACAACCAGATAAGTCTCCATAATATGATCAGTCATGGTCACACAAAAACTTAACAGTCTAATGCCGGGAAAAATTCACCTATCCAGATATACAGGATATCAAAGGATTAGGCTCAGAACGCGGGTTCAAAATACTAGCATTGTGCCTGAAATATCTGTGTTGAAATTTTTTTGAACAATATTACAAATGTTTATTATAATAGATTTTTGAATTTTTATACATGATTTACCGGTAATTCTAATTTTTGTAAATTATTTAGTAAAGATTTCGGAGTTACCCCTGTAGCTGACGTGGCAAAAGGTTTATATAAACGGACCTAGAATGCCAAATATTTTTTGTTTGTATTTTTTCTGAACGGTTGTTTGTTTATTATGCGTATTTGGGACAGCAATGTCTGTAAGGTACGTTATTTTACTGTCTTTTATAAATTATTTCATATTGTAGCGGTCGGGTAACCAAGATGTTTTACTCCAAATGGAGTAAAAAAAAAATTTGGAAGTAATTAGGATTGTTTTCAGATTTGTTATTTTATAAAAAAATTGATTGTGCCCTTTGCAAAATGAGAAGATAACATCGAGTTATGCAAAAATATTTCGGGGCAATGTTTAGGTGAGGTTAAAAAAGGAGAGCGGGGGGGGGGGGGGGGGAGAAAAGATATCATGAAACACAATGTGAAAAATAGGCACAATTTTTGAAAAGATGAGGCTCTCAAAGTCTTTTAAACAAAATAGAAAAATCCTGGCTGTTTACCTTATTAAGAAAGATTTTTCTGTTAATGAACCCCGTTTTGGTTTTCAAATACATATATTTTAAAGTAACTAAAAATCTTAATTTATTAATAAATTTATTATCTATTTTTATTTCATCGCTACATTTTATTAATGTTTAACAAATTTATTTAGATTCAAATTTTACACAATGAACTACCACATTCTATTTATATATTTGATTTTAAACATTCATTTAAACTACAATTTTTATTTTTTTCTATTTTATTATAAGAAAATCTAATTTATAAATATTACAACCATTTTTTCCATTCTCAACTATCTGAGAAGGGTTAAGTTTAATTTCTTAATTATGTTAATTAAAATCGTTAAAGTTTTAACTTTATATTTTTACAAATTTATAAAGGCGAAAAACTTGTTTAAATAAATTCTAACAGGTTTCGAATGACCAGACTTGGATTCAGCTGCCCTAGACAAACCACATTTGGCGATTGACTATTGACGAACTTTTCGACAATCTACCTACAATGGACTGTGTAATTATGCGTTATTGTTGCGGTTATTGTCAAAATGTATGTTTGTAGTCAATCGTCAAGTGCTTAATTTGTTTCTTAATAAGTGCTTAATAAGCTTATTTCTTTTATGTTAATGTTTTAGGGTTGACTGGAAGACGTTGCCCAGCAAAAAGTCCGCCTTTTGGCCTAACTTTTAAAATGTCGCGTTTTTTGAATTGTTGAATATAATTGTTTATGTATTTGTGTAAAATTATGGCCAATAAAGTTTCATTTATTTATTCAAGTGCGGTTTGTCTAGGGAGTCAAGACGTAGAAGCAATTGGTTATGAAGCATTATCGTAAAAATGTGTTGTTATCATATCGACATTCAATATATTCCGTATCAAAATCAGCTCACTTTTTACAAAAATTTTTAGTTACCTAGTGTAGTTAAATAACATTATACTACAATTTTGGCATAATTATTTGTTTATAGTGTCAAATAGTGGCATGTTTTCGACTGAGTTGACATTTATTTTGTAAAATTCCATATTAATCTATGTAACAAAAAACAGCTATGGTTTAATTTCACTATTTTTTTCAGTGATATGTTACAACTAGATTCGCAATGTCATACAAATATTCTCTAAAAATGTGTACCCACCCATCGAGGTACAATACCTGAGTAATATATATTCATCTCTTTTCTTTTGTATATATTCATCTCTATCTACCGGCCTTTGTCGTCTGTTATAATCCCCATTCTCATATTGTCTATCTCTTGTTATCTACAAACAATTTATATGTGTGTCGCTTTTTTTCAAACTAAAAATTGCGGCACCAAGGACCGCAAAGAGATTTTATTGATGGTACATGTTTGAGATTGATATTGCAAATCTAGGTATAACATATCACTGATTTTTTTTATAATCTAGTGACCTATTTTCGACTAACAAAGTCATTGTTTAACTAATTGTACAACATGTCGTGTTGTTATATAAATTCAATGTCTTAGATCAAAACATTATTTAGTCAATATTATATTGTTAAGATTACTTTGTTTATTTACACTAAGACATAGCGAATTTCAGTGGTTTTGAGTTGTGTTTCCGTTGTTTGCTCTTAGAGAAGGTAATAGCAATAAATTTAGAGGCTTTCTTGTACTATAAATTTCAATAATATATAACATTTTAATTACTATCTTACTGTCATGTAGGAATATGATGTCATGATTTATCCATTACCTCAAAACTATTGATATTGAGATCTTTATAGTTATAGTATTGAGCCCAGGAAATCGCTTGACAATGACAAGACGAGTCACTAGATTATTTAAAAAAAAACAAAAAAAAACTAAATAATTTGATTTTTTTTTTAAACATTAAAAGTGGCGTATTACTACCGAATATTAATTTTATAAAAAAATCTACACATATCTAGTTTAACTTTCAATTTATTATTTGTATTTTCTAATATATATCTAACTACATGTTTGTAAAATTAATTCACCACAAGCTTATGCCCAGTTTACACTTGCAATTCTACAGTTGGCTACAGGTGTACACACTGAAGTTCCAGTCTACCGAATTTTACCGGACAGATCCAAAATTAGCCATAAATATTATTTCCTTCCTATTAGATTAGAACTATGCTTACTCCGAATTGACAACTTTACAAGAGAGCAATTTGAAATTTCAAAATGTTCAAATTAATTTTATTTAAAACATATTTATCAGCCAACAACGAGCTAACTGGTTTGGCCACAACATCAGGGACCCAGGACTGCTTATCACCATCACGGAGGGTAGGACCTAAGGCAGAAATGGTAGAGCCCGACCAAGAGACTTTTATATGGACCAACTGAAGAAGGACACAAACAGTGGCACATACGTAGAACTAAAGAGACTAGCTGAAAATAGGGAGGAATGGAGAAGAAAATGCAAACTCAATGCAGACCAATCCATTGGATTGTAACTCACTATATATATATGAAAGATAACTTGTTTGATTCAATATTTCAAAAGTAATATTGTGTTCTAATTTGTATTAATGTCTACAAAACGTTAAATTTGTGGTTAGTATAGTTCTGATCTAATAGGATGCTATGTGTACAATTCGTAACGGAACATAAAAGTAAACCGAATTTGCGGTAATGTCGTAATGTTCGTTTATTTTGGCTAACTCAATTGTGTGATATACCATGATGTTATAGATAGAAAACTAATAAAAATTAAACAATTAATTAGACTCAGGTCAATCTAGTCTGTTGTCTAATTTTGAGATTGACAAAAAGTTTCGATAGAATTGATCATGTGTCTCCTCATTAAATTATTTTAGAATTGGCAGTGTAAACCAGGCTTTACAATAATTTTTACGTAAATATATTTATTTTTAATATTTATTTTGCACGAATTGTCTACTTTAGTAAGAAATATTACGGTTGAAAAAATATTTACAGAAAATCTATAATAATTGAGTGATTGCTTTCAAGTGTGTTTAGCTATACTTTATTAATATCAAAGAGCAAGTAAAAAGGAAGGGATAGCAAGAGCTGAAAATTCCATGTTCAGATTTGAAAAAATCTTCCGTGGAGTCACCGGTCTATGAATTCATCTCCCACTCTTCATCAGTTTTCGATTGTCCTGTAAAAGGCAAATGTCAATAAAGATACTATACATCTTAAATTCGGCGAAAAGGTTTGCAATCTTTTCTTTCTCGACACAAGCTTTTAGTAGCTTACTGTGAAAGGTGTATAAGGTTGTATTTGGGTTTATAACAAACAAACCCCAGATATATCTTTATCAAAAAAAAAAAAATCTTTCTGAATTTCTTAATTTTTTGTTGGCGCATGGAGAGGACAAGTTACATGTTTATTGCATGCAGCTGGTATGCTGGCTACCCCACTTGAAATCTTTGTAATGTAGTTCAAAGAGAAGAAGATAATATCCACTATGTAAAGTTTGCATTTTATTAGTTGTGTCGGTGCACACGCAGTAGTAGAATTCCATAATTATGTAATTTGAAACAAGTGTTTCTTTCTACTATATATTATTGATTCCGAGAGAGACGTCTTTCCACTTATCAGGTCATTATCAATCGAAAGACGTCTCTCTCGGAATCAATAATATAAAGTAGAAAGAGACAATTGTTTCAAATTACATAATTAAAGTTTGCATGTTAACATTCAACGATATTGACATTTAAACACGTGGAGGTTATTGTGGTTTGGTGATTTTTGGCCAGCCAGCCCCTCAGGCTGCCAACTATGGCGCCTCCGGTGTGGACAAGACTTCTGCGCTATCCGGGTGGTCGGTGGGTTTCCTTCAATGACATTCGAACTTTGCAGTCTGTAGCTGACTTCATAGCGATTTATAATTTAAAAAAATGTTTATCTTGAGAAAAACAAAAATCTCTACCGTCTTACTTGCTCTTTGATTTAATTTGAAAGTGTTAAACAGAAAATATCAGAGTATTTTTAAAAACAAAAATCTGTAGTGAATGTGTCAGTAAAATTTACTGCAACTGGCAACAAAAAATCCTTAATATCATAATATGATAGAAATATTATCTATTTATTTATTGAAAACAATCAAACACCAACAGGCACATCATATACGTATAAACACAAAGAATACAACAGAAACAAAGTTTAATACAAAGATGTGCCCTATTACAGGCGTTATTGGTTAACTCCTGAGTCAGCCGCAGGTCCAGGCAAACCTAACACCCCAATGCACACGGAATAGAAATCCAAAGAGTACCAGTGATCCCAAGCATCCAACCGAGCTACATCAAGATGCCAGGAGCAAAACTAACAGCAAACATTAGATTTTAACTTCTTAATATGGAAAGACATCATTGCAACCGATCTTTTATGTCACATTATGTCTAAAATGATTCTAGTCAGACATAAGTTAAAATGAAATAAATACACATTTTTTTTCCAACGATTTAGTAATTTTTGCTCCTACGGACTTCCATTATGGTCATGAGATAATAGAGTATTGGCAATTTGTTCTCATTCAACAAATTTATATACATCTTCTGTCAACGTCCATGCATCTAGACTTTGGAACAATCTTTCCACAGATATAGACATTATGCTTACCTAGGTATCAAATACTTCAATGAACTACCAAATGAGATAAGAACAATAAATGATTTCAAAAAGTTCAAGAAAGAAATGGTGAAACACATAAATGTTGACGTGGTTCCTGGTGGTATGTAGTTTCTGGTGTTGTTATGTATATTGAATATATCTGTGTGTGTTATTAAAAATATAAATAAAGTGTAACTAAATGCGTATATATTGAATGTGTAATTAATAAAGATGTAATAAGTGTTATAAGAATCTTCGAGCAATTAAAAAGAAAAACTTATAAAGTATGTATTAAACTGGAAAATTGTTTAATTTAAGTATACTATATCGTTTCAGGGAATGTATCCCCCTTTACACAAGACTTGTCTTTTTAAGGGTGATTTAAATATATTTAGTGCAATATTTAATAAATTTATGTAACTACATATGTTTCTGTGAATATTTTTGACAAATAAATATTATTATTATTATTATAAGATTAAATGACTTGCCGAGCCTAACAGAGAGGGTAAGTCTTATTGTTTTGATAGTGTGCTGGACCTGTGAAACCAGGTACCAACTCTGGTGGAAGAATCAACTGATTACAACCTTTAGAAGTAAATTGAAAACTCCACTGTTTCCCAGCGTCTTTGAGACAGTTGAAGTCAAAATTAAGTCATCCATCATTCCCATCTGTGTTATACTAAGCCAAATATAACAATCGGTATAGCAATTATTTCGTTTTCGGAAGTAAAAGTGAACGTATTCAAACTATGTATTGCTTTTCACAAAACTTTATCAAACACTTCTTATCATCAGCGTTTCTCCAAAGTCAATTAAGTAGGTATCCTGAACAGTGTCGGAGAAGCACAAAGTAGGGGAAAAGTGGAGAGGGCGTTAGTTAAGAAAATAATAATAATAATAATAATAATTACCCTCTGAAAGTTTGTAGTTGGGGCTGCATTCAATTAATCAAGTTTAATTGGATGAAGTGCCAAGATGCTTCGTCGGAGACTAGCTTTGAAAGTCTTTGTATAACGGACGTGTGTTCGTAGACTTGGATATACTTCTTTGAAATATCATTTTTCTTTGATAAAGCTAAAAAAAAGCATGTCTCATAAGTGAAATGAATGTATAGGGTTGAAACACGCGAAGGAACTAATGATAGGGTACTCGCGGAAGTTCACCACAGAAGTTCTAAAACTTAATAAAAAACAAATAAGGATTCTAACCAGGACCTTGACGGGACACTGCAGACTACGGAAACACATGACAAAAATAGGACTGTCAGATAACCCAGTCTGCAGATTTTGTTCAGAGGATAATGAGACACCTATCCACATCCTCTGTAACTGTGACGCACTCGCTCGCAATCGAAGTCACATCCTCGGAGGACCACTGCTGGACTCGGAGAAAGTGAGGCTTCTCACACCAAGACAAATCGTGAGCTACATGACCCATGTAGGTCTTGAGAGTGAGATATGACACAGAAGGATGTCACAATAGATCTACTATGGTCGCGGTGACACAAGGGATACAAGGTCCCTTGACCTTCACTTTAAAAATAAAATAATAAAAAAAGAAATGATGAGAAGAATTGCTGGTTGCAGAAAGTTCAAGATAGGGGTGCCTAAAAATATGGGAAAAGGAAATGATCAGTAGTAAGTAGGAATAGTTGTGTAAATAAGTAAATTTTGAAGAAAGGTAAGAGAAAAGAAGTCCCAATTTTTGGGAGTTTTCGTGAGACCTGTCAGTAGTTCGTAAACCATTCCAATAAGACAGGGATGGCAACCATTCTGAAAGCTTTGTATTATTGGTAATGTCCCAGTTACAAAGGAAACAATATTATCTACTTAACTGTATTATTTTTGTTAATTCAACACACGAAACTACCATAAAGGCTCGGAAAAGACAACGTCACCTTACTTGGTAGTGCCCTGAACGGGTAATAGGTATATTATTTTTGTTAATTTAACACACGAAACTACCATAAAGGCTCGGAAAAGACAACGTCACCTTACTTGGTAGTGCCCTGAACGGGTAATAGGTATATTATTTTTGTTAATTTAACACACGAAACTACCATAAAGGCTCGGAAAAGACAACGTCACCTTACTTGGTAGTGTCCTGAACGGGTAATAGGTATATTATTTTTTGTTGGTAAGAAGAGGATGATTGGAGTGTTTATTACGTGCGGTTAGTTTAAATGCTACTTCACTTGTGAGTGATGCTGTGATAATATATACAGAAAGATAGAGGGAGTTTTTCTTTAATCGATCATTATTTAACAAGTAGCGTATCACACTTTGAATCATCGAAGCTCAAAAAGTGGTAAAGCTTTCAATTGAAATCTGAGTGATGGAGATTGGAAAACTTATTGACTCACAAGATAGCATTTTTTTCTTTTCTGAGCTTCTCGTCTTACGTCACATGTACTGAGCTTAATCAATCATTAACTGGTTGTTCAAAATAATAAAACATATTTACAGATGTTCCATATTATGCTTGTGTTTCAGTTAGGAATACGAACAAGGGAATACAATACTCTGAAATTTTCTGTTAAAATATAAACATTGTTCTTAACAAGTTTGAATTCTAGACACTATCCGATTCTGGTAAGAATTGCTGTTGAGCGACTGAAGACAGAGCCATGTCAATTGGTTTGGTGTCATCATAAAGAGCTGGTGCCTCGCAGAGGATCACGAAGGTGCCGACGATTGAGGCGATTGTGAAGATCCACAGGAACAAACGATCTAGAACCATGGCGACGAAACCCCAGTCTTGATCTTCCTGTTGACGAAAAGAAGTAAGATGATAAGTTATTTTTATAAATAAATAAATAAATAAATTTATAAATAAATAAATAAATAAGTAAATAAATAAATAAATAAAAAAATAAATAGATAAATTAATTAAAAAAAAAAACTAAAATAAAAATAAAATTTCATTAATTAAAAGAATGGATTTAAAATAATAATAAATGAAACTATATAGTCTGGATTTTTTGTCATGTGAACACATCTTTCTTTAACATTTTTTTATAAATTTCAGTCTTATTGATTTGAATCGATTGTAAATAAAGCACTTATTTATTACTTCCGCTGTGACTTTATTGGTCGCGAGTCGGCTTTCAAGAGCTTCCGCTCTCATCATCAGACTAGTGTCAGTCCCAATACAGGCATAGTGGGAGTTCTAAATAAGTCGTTTATTCACAATTAATTTAACGCGAACTTCCACCAAATCCCGTCTGTTGAAAATATCAACTTTAAAACGAATTGAGTCTTTTTCTTTTCTTTAAAGCTCTTCTCAGGAGTTCAATGACTAGCCCCCTTCATTCAGGGCGATTCTGGGCCAATCGAGTCACCTTTTCCCATGACATACCTAAAGCTACGATGTTGTCGTTCTAAAAAACTTAGTATTATGACACAGGATTGTCCAGGAGACCCTGGGCATGGTAAAACAGTGCTAATATTGGCTGATCACATTCTAAATATATCTTTATTTATCTTACCGCATTAAATTCATCCTGTCTCTGCATATGATGCTGGATGAACATAACATTATGGATAGCCTTCTCCAACTCAAACGGATACTTTTTCCTCGGTGCCACATCACTCAGAGATTCGTCCAGGCCTGACATCACACTCGGAAGACCATTGTAGCCGCTCAAGTTGCTCAACATTCCGCCAAAAGTGCTGAACCTGGGAGAAAAATGATTGATTTTAGAAATAATTAAAACTTTAAGACGTGCAAGAAGAAGTTGGAGAGTAAAATACATGCACGAAAAGGGTACATACATGCAGCATAAAAGATAGAAAATCAAATTGCTCATATCCACAAAACAGAATTTAGACTCGGCAAACTGGCCATATCTAACATATGAATAGAATAGTTAACCTTGATTAAACCAAAACGTAGCATTCTACTGTGCACTCATTTAATATTTTAATACAATTTTTTTTAATCAATATTCAGTTCTTTTACGTTATTTCTTAAATTAGAAACTTTTATTCTATGGTCATGATGTGTTAAAAACCATCATGTGGTTTTGGATCGAAAGAAAACATATCCAATAACGGATTTTATAAAACTAAGCATGTAGAAATATTCTTTAAGTCGAGATGTATTATGAGTTACATAATAATAAACCAAAACAGTTTGCAGTAAAATTACAAGTTTTTCATTGACACAATATGTTTTAAAAGCATAAAAAGTGTATATATACACTATTGATATGAGAAATAGGTGGAATTGGTGAACGTTGCCATGGTATAACGCGCTTAAGCCAGCCTAAGCCGATTCGTAAGCGTCGGAACACCTACTACTCTCTTCTCTACCCTGCTAGTGATGCATGTATTGCGATTCAAATCATACCTATCTTATAATATATCATACAAACACTATCGTAGGTATAAAATTTCCAAGTTATATGGATAAAAGCACGAATAATATATCAAGAAATTGCATTTTCTGAAGTAGTCGAAGACTATCAAATTTATACAAAAAATTTAAGAGAAATTTAAAGTTTGTTTCGGAAACAGTCATAATTCAGTTGGTATATGGGCTTTTCTGACATTTTTATACAAATGGATATGTCCGATTTCGATCCTAAGCCACTTAATTGAAAGCCGAAATAATAAATTATAGTCAGACATAAAATCGGTACAATGTTAATCTCTGTTAGTTTCGTGTTACTTAGCCAAACATAAGAGCTGGAATAGGGGTCGTTCTGTGATTACGAGTGCAGGTGAAAAGTTATACTTAATAGAATTTTATAGATTTAACGGGTATTTTAAACTATGTTGGAATTAATGAAAATGCTCAATTTTATGGAAAGTCACGTATTCAGTGTGAGAAATCTTCGTGCATATTATTATGGATTTAAAATAATGGGAATTCTTATATTAGTATAAGGTAGGTACTTCATAAAATATTTTATTAAAAATATTACTCAACAGACACCGTCGGAAAAATCTCCTAATCTATTATGGTGGTAAACAGGCATCGGTAGGATCAGTGAATGAATAATAAATAAACTGCACTTAAACCAGCCCAAGACAATTCGTAAGCATCGAGACACTTTTTTTGTTTTCTACTAAAGGGGGTTTGCACGATCTTAAATTATGTGCTGGTTATGTGTTTAATCAATTTCCTAATTGCCAAGCAGCATCTTCAGGGCAGGAGTGACTTAAATCTAAAAAAATTAGCAAATTAATCTACATTATATAACAAGACCAAGTTTAGGGTTGGATGGAATACAAAGCATTTTAAAAGGGGGTATTTTTATGGTATCTAATAGTAGCGGAAGTGCAGGAATATTCTATATAACGGTGTCGATCATATAAGTCATACATTTATTAATTTCCTCTGATTCCAGGGCTCTTAGCTTATGCCCTTTACCTTGAGAGTGTAATAACATTATATTATTATGATTGAATGAATGATCCTGTTCAATGCAATGATCAGCCATCTCAGAGAGACCAGATAATCCTTTAAACGCTCCATGGCACTCCTTCATTTTCGTACATATAACCCTACTAGTTTGATCTATTTATGTATCTGGCATTGCAATCATTGCACCATAATATACAATACACGACTAAGTTGAACATTGATAAAACATGATTTTTGTATGATAATAATTTATTTTAGAAGAAAAAGGTTTGTGCAAATATAGATTCAATAAAATACTGGTATTGGATTATCCATGCCTTTTTACTCAAGTAATTATAAATAGTAAATGAATTAAGGTTCAGTATTTTAATGTACCTTTTAGGTGATGCTTATCCTGACCCAGGATAAACGTCACCTAAGGTACATCTGAAATATTGGACCTCAGTAAATCCAAAATACAATATCCAGAAAACATCAATAGCGTACTATTTTAAAACGGCATTAAAGCTTAGATAATAAATGCATAGGATTGGATGAATGTGAGGGCTATTATTTGTGATACATACTTGTGGATGACAGCTGACATCGATGTTGTAAATAAAATATTTAGTTTATAGATTGAAAATATATTTCTTTTAGTTAAAAAAAAATATACCTAAGTATTAAAAATTATTGTTAATCATAAAAAAATGCTGTAATATAAATTCACATCTATACCATCACGGCATATTCCACTAGTGGAATATACCATCACGGCATATTCCACTAGTGGAGTAGCCAGCAGATCAACTTCTGCATGTAAACATAAAAGTTGTCCTCTCTGTGCTCATAATCAAATAAGACATATGAGGGTAACTTCAAAAGTCACTGGAATTTTTTACTATACCTATCTGGCTGCAGCACATCCTATGTCTGGCGGGATCCCAAAAACTTACCTACACATAAAGTGAGAGATCTTTCAATTTGAGGTTTTCCATGGAAACACACACATGTTAATATATAAAAATAAAGATTGCGCCTTTGGGATAAACTCGCCCTTTCTAAATTAACATAACATAACATAACACGTGTAGACAATTCACACAGACCGAGCTAGTCCCAAACTAAGATATGAATCTTGTATTATGGATATACATTTTCAATACATGTCAAACATAATGGTTTGAAACAGGTATCGGTAGGATAGGCGATACACATATACAATGCACTAAACACATATACATGTAACACCCACACCCAGGACAATCTGAAAAAGGTCATTCTTCATTTTGCCCTGGCCGGGAATCGAACCCGGGACCTCGTGACTCAAAGGCAAGTGCGTTAGCCTCCGCGCCACACCGGTCGCCAACAAACTGAACATGTACTATCTTTGGTTAATGGTGTGTGGATTTGGGGCCACACACTGCTCCAATCTTCATATCCCTCGAAAGTTTTGGTTCTGCTACTAAGGGGATGTGGGTTTAGTATTGAAACTCGAACACCGTTAAAATACTATATTGATGAAGGTTAAATAACTATTTACAAGTAAGTTTTTAACACAACTTAAAACACACACTATACAATAGGTATTCTCGAACCGAGAGAGGGAACTTCAATTGGTTCACACAATTGGTTGAAAAAATTTGAATGTACTTTTCTATGAAATTGTTTGTAATTATTAATGTACAGCAGAGAACGAATAAATTAAAATAATTGGGTTGGTTGGCAAAAAATCGCGCCTCGGTGATAAACTCGCCTTCTGCATACTGATTGCATGATTGTATTTCATTTAAAACTATTTTTATGAAAATTTGCTTGTAATCAATATACAGAAAAAATAAAAAAAAATATCTGTTTTCTTCAATACAATTTTTTTTGAGGGTCCCTCAAAATGTCTCTAGAAATATTTTTAGAATTTCCAAAAAAAAAGACGAAACAGAATAACAATGCGATTATTATTATTCTGACGAGACGTCAAAGAGAATCACAATATTCAGAATGATACCGAATATAACAACAATAATAATAATAATAAAAATATGTTCTTTAGTCCCCTGAGCACGATCATTAGATTTCTGGAAAAAGGCCTGAGGATGAAATGATTATACAATTGCTAACAGAAAATACAAAACAAAATTTACCGTTGAAAGTGAATTGAAAAAATAAATAAATAATAATCTATATGAAAATATTTTAATTCGTTTATTATTTGTATTTCTAAATTATTTTGTCTAGTGGAGTCGAAGGAAGAAAAAGCCGGGGCCGAATACCAACAAGATGGTCAGATCATTTGAGAGATGCTGCAGGGGGTACAATGTGTGAAGCACCGACACTCATGTAAGCAGGCGAAACTTGGACGTGACTGAAGAAAACCAATCAGAAATCTCGATTGGAGAACACAATGTCATATCTACACAATGCAACATTGTGTAGAATCTAATCGGAAGAAGTGAGAAAGGTGTCCCAACGCTTACGAATTGGCTCTAGGCTGGCTTAAGTGATCGCTTTCGGTGTCCATGGACAACGTTCACCAATTCCACCATTCTCACGGTCACGATGTAAGGTCCACCAATCGAGAGACGCTTTATGCAAACCTTAGAAGAAACTATCTTTTTGGGATCTCATTTTTCAGATCTCAAACAGATCGCGATCTTCCGTCTAAATGGCGCCGGAACAATTAAGTTCAATACTTTATCGGCTGCTAGTTCGACCAGTCAGCAACAAATGTTTAGAATATTTACAATTTTTTTTTTGTTTAACCGGATTTGGGTTTTGTCATCTGCACCCAAATCCGGTACTTTCTTTCTTTCTTTTTTTTCCGGCAAGGCAGAATTATGATATCCGATATAGAAAGAATTATGCCTATATATATGTACTCACTACTGTGAGTATAATGTCTTAGCGAAGTGGGTATTCATTGTGCATAACTACATAGTAACTAGATGTTTCAGTCGCCACGTGCGGCAAGTACAGCTCAAGGGCATTGGGATCAATGAACTCCCCGCCCGTGTAACCAATACATGCACACCGCTTGTGTCCCAAATCCGGTTAAACAATAAAAAAAAAATTAGTAAATATTCTAAACATTTGTGACTGAAGAAGGATGAAAGTGGAAAAAATACTGAGGAGATGCGATCGCTGAGAAGAATGGTTTGTAAAACGTTGCGGAATAGAGTAAAGAATGAGAATAATAGAATATATTAGTTGTGAGAAGAATGTGTGTTAATAAGTTGCCATGGTTAGGACATGGTAAATGCACGATGAAAGGATGATGAAGAGGGAGTATTTATGTGAAATTTACATCTTTATTACGTTGAGTTAGTCCGCTGACTACCCTACTTGTGGGTTATGCCGTGATGGAATAGTATAGTACATATAACCGCGCGTGGAGTGAGAGAAATCTGCGTGCGTCACGTAAAAAAAATGTATGAATGTGAAACGTTTAAAATACAATGTCAAAGAAATTCACTTTTTGCAGAAATAAGATAATTATATTCAAACGAATCTTCACGAATAAATTAATACACTTGCCTACTTAATCAATTTAAATATTTGAACTTTAAAATTGCCGGGTATAAAAGCTAGTAAATGATAATAAAAGTAAACAACAACGTGGTTTCTCCGAATAAACAGGCAAAAAATGGAGGACAAACTTTTGATACTCGAGGGATTTTTATTATAATAATAATATTTTGAAGGACTTCGGTTAGAAAATTTGTTATGACGCATTTGCAAATCAGCCTCAAGAAAAAATATTTTAAAAATAATTCTGTATTGAAAATTTGTATTGATTATATTATTTTTCCTCATCGAAGACTTAGCCTTCCACTTTTTTCTGTAAACTTTCTGGCATCCTGTAAAAGGCGTGTTCTTAAAAGTTACAAATAAGGCATTGAACATTTTGATCTCAGCAGTGATAAGGTAAATTACACGTGTGTCTCAATACTTTTTTTGCTTGCTTTTTATATGAAAGCTATCATTGAATAAGGAGGAATGTCACTGAAATCAAGTTTCCGTGCTTTTGAAGGCTATCATTGAATAAGGAGGAATGTCACTGAAATCAAGTTTTCGTGCTTTTGAAAGTTATCATTGAAAAACGGGGAATGTGCTTTTGAAGGCTATCATTTAATAAGTAGGAATGTCACTGAAATCAAGTTTTCGTGCTTTTGAAGGCTATCATTGAATAAGGAGGAATGTCACTGAAATCAAGTTTTCGTGCTTTTGAAGTCTATCATTTAATAAGTAGGAATGTCACTGAAATCAAGTTTTCGTGCTTTTAAAGGCTTTCATTGACCCCGTAGAATGTCACCGAAATCAAGTTTTCATATGAAATTGTCCCTTGTTCGACGATAGCGTTCATATGCAGTTAGTGTACTGAGGGTGATGCTGTGATGGTATAATGTATTTTTTGTCGATGATCCATTCAGCCTAGGCAGTTCTTACGGATTCTCTAGTCGTTGGAATTTAAATCATACACTACACCTGTTTTTTTTTTCTTTTCTTTTTTTTTTTTTTAAAAAAAAAAAGATATATCTGGGTTTTTGTTATAAACCCAAATACAACCTTATACACCTTTCACAGTAAGCTCTGTTTCTTCTTTAATTTTCAGGATTGGTCTGCTGGTTTTCTGCCCTCTTTCACAGTCTCCAAAATTTTAGCAGCAACCTGTTTACTGGCATGCAAAGTACGCAAAAGCAACTTTTTTTATATAATGCAAATTTATTTCCAATACCTATTAAGGCGCCCCTTTAGCAAAAACGCTAAAACATTCAATTTTCAACAAGTTTGGTGTACAAACTCTCAAAACTTGTCGACCCTGCGGACATTTTGATTTGATAAAATATGAAAACAAATATTCATTATTTTTAAGTAAAAAACTAATATTGGTAATAAATAATTGCTTTTTTATTTTATCAAATCTAAATGTTCGCAAAGGTCAACAAGTTAAAGTTTAAAGATTAAAGAATTTTATTAAAAAGTCAATATATACATTGTGAATTATTGAACACCATACATAATAATTTCACCATAAAAATTTTTGAAATCGCTAAACAGCAATAGTATTGCTGGTATAAAGGGATAAAAGACAAACAAATATTTATTCTAAACTATAGGTATCAAAATGACAAACACAATCACAATTACTCCCTCTCTTCAATCAGTTTTGAGAGTTTATGGGGAAGGTTGTTGGTATAGATTAATAGTAAACCAAATATCCTCACATATTCACTGTGTACATATTTTCCAACCTCCCATATACATATGCAGAAGGCTTGATTCTGCAGATCTGATTCCAAATATATTACAAAAGAATAATACTGTGATGAAAAGGAACGAAATAAAACATTAATGTTTACTTACATGAAAATATACTTTTCACCCAAGTTTATTCACCATATAAAAGTTATATAGAAAGTTAACAATAAAAGTTAGTAAATGTATTAGTACTTAAATTAAATGATGTTACTAGCTTAACGTCCAGAAGAGTTCTGAAGCTATCTACCTACTCATTCTTTCCACAGGCTCTAATCGTTGTTAAGGAACTTGATATCAGGAACCATTCATCGCCATCTACCTATAATAGTTGAAAACTAATATCTAGCTAACTACCAAGATGTCGAGCAATTGACATCTTCAACGTGCTTCTTGATAATTCGAGTAGATGTCGCCACAAGTTTTTCTATCGAATGTGTTTAAAATTGAAAATTATACCGTTTTTGCTAAAGGGGCGCCTCAAGAAAAATAAATGTTTAATACTCGTACTCACAAAAATGGAATAACTAATATTGAGCTATTCCGTATGTTTTGTCTGACTTAGTGAGATGTGAGATTCACAAAAAAAGATAAGCCATTTCAATTTTACACCTGGCTAAAAACATTATTGGTTGTCAATTATTTTTTGCATATTTTCATCAGAGAATAACAGAGCTCAAAAATCACATCATAGAACGAAATTCATTTATGTATAAGTAATAAAAACATTAGTTCTCTTATCCTCTGACTACACATTGTTAGTAATAAGCCAGCTTTTAATATGCATTGTTTGTGAGTAAGGGTCTAATACTATTTAAAAAAATATAAATATCTCACCGATTAGTCGCAGTTGTCGTATGCAGGCCATTGCATCCACCAGGCATGTGATGTCTGATGGAATCAGGACTGGAAGCATTCGAATTCGGCTGAGCGAGTTGGGAAGCAGAGAGAGCCGCATTGAATTTATTTTTCTGTTTCATATTTCTCCCTGGTATTTTATCAGCCGCCAGGTCTATCAGTAAATCATTTGGAACCCTCATGAGCAAAAGTTTCGGAAGTTTTTTGATAAAAAATTTCCGAACCCACGGGGCCATTTTGTGAGTGCTGGGTTTCCTGTAGTGAACGTTGAGGATGATGATTGTAATGACTACACTCAATCCTACCAGTAACATAGTAAAGAGGAGGTATTTGCCAAGAAGGGGTAGTGCAAGAGATGTCGAAGGGATGATTTCGGATATAAGCAAGAAGAACATGGTCTGGGATAGAAGGATGGAAATGCTCAGTGCAATTTTCTCTCCAGAATCAGCTGGAAGATAGAATACCAAAACAGACAAATATGAAATGCCGACGCAAGGGACAATCAGATTTACTGTGTAGAACAGTGTCTTCCTTCGCAGGGTTATGTTAAAGAAGATATCTGAAAAGATAGAAAATAAAATATTAGTAAGTACACAAGTTTCAAAATTATTTCATAATTGTAGTAATGATGTATGTAATTGAAATTCTGGTATATAGATTCAACGGGAAATTTCTCAATCAGTTGATTGTATCGGTGGTAACCTAATGTAGGCCCTACCAACTAAACTTATAATCACGCAGAAGACACTTCACAATATTATGGTTAATAGTCTAGCATTGTGAGTCTCATTCACACTTGGGGCTAGAATATAAACCTTAACAGTGCATTCACTGAGAAAAATACTCATGACGAATCATTGGTACGTACTATCAGAATAGGACCAGAGATAGTACAAACGATTCGTACTAATGAATCGTTTGTATTATCTCTGGTCCCAATCTGATAGTACGTACCAATGATTCGTTGTGAAATTTCGTTAGTATTTTTCTCAGTGTATGATCTGCATATCTGCCATACCCTGTTCGCAGTCTAGTGTAGGCCATTGTTTGTGTGTCAGATTGAATTCTGGTATTCGTTCAGATTTATTGTTGACTAGATGATCATTCACATAATTCACTCGATTTCGGGTGCTTTGCCTTAAAACAAACGAAGAAGATGATCATTCATCATTCTTCCCTCAGCGCAATGCGATATCTAGCCATCCTTCATATTTGGATGGTGCAGGAATACGAGTATTGCCCCCTCTCTCCACAAATAATTTATTCATTCATAAAATTTTATTCACTGTGTCAGTGTATAGGTAGTATTTTTTTTTTTTTTTGATGAAAATATATATAATCTTTATTTCATATTTTATACATACAATTACAATTCACATTTATCAAATCACATATAAAGATATATTCATAAAACTGTGCAACCAACGAACGAAGCCCGTTAAGTCATTGGAATGACTTGTCAACAGGCTCCGCTCATCTCCATATCCAGCTTATACCCAAAAAAAAGTTAAATACAACCATATTAATCCTATAAATGCCCACAAATCTATTCAACACTTACACTACAGTTATAGGTACATATTTCTATTTTTTCTGAGCCAATTCTTAAATAATAATTTAAATTTTCCAATTTTGTCACACTTTTTTAGAATTCAATAATGAAATAAATAAAACAAATGTCTTACTCTACTACTCGTATTCGACTTATTCACGAGAGAGACGTCTTTCGTCTTATTAGGAGATTGTCAATCTGATCTTTGTTTGATATTTATGACATTTAATGTCAGGGAATGCCACACGATCTTTTCCGTCAATTCCAATATTTTACGAAACAATGTCGTCTAACTAGTATACAGTATAATTCACATGATTTCGGGTGCTTTGCCATAAAAAGGAACTTAAGCACTGATACAAGCATCATTAAAAATACTTATATTTCAATAAAACACTCCAACATTCCAGAAGGTAGTAAATAGTCCAGCGCATTTTGCAATATTGTATCTCGGAATGTGCATTTTTCCATTTTGAATACGAAATAATAATAATAACGACTGCCGCATTTCTGTGTATAAGTGATGATAGTGGTTTAGTCGGATACCGAATAATGAATCTCCGGATAGTCGCTTTTCCGTCGTAATACCAATGGGGAACATAATATGCATGAATGAGGAATATGAATAAATGTTATCGATTCACATTAATAAAAGTACGCTGATCGCGAATATCCTAATAAGAAACGATAAATTAAAACTTTTTATTTTAATAGTCCATAGTCTATGTCAAAATTTTAAACGCTCTGTCATTGAATAATGACGTAGTGACGTCACTAGGCGGTAAGTCGAATCATAACGCATTTGACTCGTGTATCTTTACAGCCTGAAGACGTCACACACCTATTCCATCATGGGTATACCTTTTTTCGACGATGAGCGAAAATTGCTTTTACAAATAGTCATAAAAGGATTAAAAATGCATAGTTTAAAAATAAAATACACATTAGTTTTACTAATTTTGTACTATTTTATGAACTGATTTTTTTTTGTGAAAGTTTCCCATTGCGTTAAATTTAGAAAGAGTATTTTATTATGTGGAACAAGACGAGGTGTTTTATAGTTAGTGAGCAAAGGAAAACGTTTTGAATATTCTGCGAAAACATTCATTATTAATTATAAAAAAAAATATATCTGAAAGAAAGGGTGTGAGGAAACGCGGGCGTCCGAGAACCACGTGGCTTGATCACGTGGATCAAATTCTCAAGGACGGCCGCGTGTTGAGTAAGAGGAACCGACGTGCGTGTATGAGGAACTGTATGAATGTGGAGGAAGCGAAGGAAGTGTGTAAAGATAGATCTGTTTGGCGTTCCGTTCTCTCTGCCTACCCCACTTGGGACACGGCGTGAGGGTATAGTATAGTAGTAAAAAAAATATATATCCATCCATCCATCACGGCATCTCTCACAAGTGATGTATTTAGTATACCGAATGCTTGTTATAAACATGCAAGTCGTCCTCTCCATGTCAATAAAACTTAAGATATGCAGAATGGTTGGCAAAACTCATCACAGCCGAACTGAAGATGTCATATTTGTGATATAAACTCTATCCGTTATCGAATATTGATCTGCGGTATCCGGTCGAGAAGTAAAACTAATTAGGTTAGCTTCCGGATATCCATTTTATCTCTAATTCCAGCTATGATATTCCAGCTCATTATCCATTGAGGGTGGCTTCTGTGTGACTGGGACTACTTCCACATTACTGCTGCTTCTGAATATTGGATGCAATCCAAATCTCCACTCGATTCCGCAAAAGTAAGGAATGCAATATAATTACTATTTGGTACCTTGAACTGAATCTGTTTGTATGTGGTGAGCTTTTTCAAAAAACAGTTTTATTCCAAAAATACTACCTTTTTATTTGATGATCCCAGCAAACACTAAGTTTTCAAGTACGTAAAGTGCTTTTCATATATGCAAAAAGCACCACATGTCCACAATGGTGTTCTTTCCATATTTGCGAAATACCTTTAAAATTACATGCACGAATTACCTAAACATTTCTAAGTTATATCATGCATTGTATTGTATGATACGTCATTGACTAACATTTATTACAAAAAGTGAACAATATGAAAAGTCTAGACCTGCAACTGAGGTCTACAACACATTTATGTAAGTCTTTTGCGTCTTACCTTCTGTAAAAGGCATCGGTAGTTGTCAAACCTCAATTATACGACATTTAAAATAAACTTTATTATAAAACCTAATAAAGAACAAATGGCGGGTTTATTGCCGTTAGGCAATTTCTAACAACCAACCAGTTGAATAAGTAATAT
Source organism: Athripsodes cinereus (assembly GCA_947579605.1). NCBI lineage: Eukaryota > Metazoa > Arthropoda > Insecta > Trichoptera > Leptoceridae > Athripsodes > Athripsodes cinereus. The sequence goes on from OX388323.1 coordinate 923,289, forward strand.
ACATGTTTACATTTAAATAAAAGTTTTGTTTTACTAACACCAGCTTCAATTCATCATTGGTGAAGCATACACTCCATTATAAATCTATTATTTTTATGGTACAAGTTGGACGATTTATATGGTTATTACATGCTGGCTACTTGACTTATTGCAGATTTTGTGATGGTATAGATGTAGGTAAGTGGCCGATATGACGATGAGCCTTCGAGTCGAGGTCCCAGGTTTGATTTCCGGCCAGGGCAAAACAATAACTTTTTATAGATACTCTTCTTTTATGTTGTATTCTAATATTCTATTATTTCTGTTTAATTTCATTTTATTTTATAACGATATACGGCGTTAGCCTTTTAAAAATATATGACATAAAAAAGAAAAAGAAAACATAGCTACGTAAAAATAGATGACATATAAAAAAATGGAACAAGAAAACAAAGATATTTAATTAATTATAAATAAAACACTATATTAACAGTATATACACAGTGACTATAAAAAAGTATTTTATTTATAATTAATTCAACATGAATTTCCACCAAGTACCGTCGGTTGAAAATATAAACTTTAAAAATATTTAAAATATATGACATAAAAATAGAAAAAATATTCATAAAAATGGATGAATATGTATATGTAGTTTAATTTATCTAAACTTAATTTATTCTTAAACATGTTTATCAAACATTGTATAAGGTTTACTGTTAGACATTGCATTAAGGCGATATGTGTACGCCATTGGTATAAAAAAAACATTTTGTGTTTACAAAGTGATTACTTTTATAATTATAAAGAATAATCTTTTACAGATCACCTACCATAATATGTTTTGTAAGATAGAATCAAAAAAAATCTTTATTTTTTTATTTTATAGTTTACGCAAACATACAGTTATTACAATACATAGGTAATACAAATAGATAAAAAAAATCGGCACATAAACCAGCAAAGTTTGCTAACACATTACAAAATAAATCTTACCAAACATACTACAATGAAAGAAAAAGAACATGATAATTTTAAAGAATCACTGCCGAGTCCGAAAACCCGCCAATCATGCGCATACATTATAAAGAAAACTTACAGTAGGGAAGGATTAGGGACAGAAACGGTTAGGAGAAAGGAAGACATCAATAGAGCGGAGGACCCCTGCCTATGCCCGCCGAGACCCAGAATCTGTCAAAGATCTAGCAATCATCCTTTTAAAACTAGAAATGGACTCATGAAAAATATCCATGTCTACAAAAAAAGCATTGTAATTGTCACATGACCGGTGAACGAATGAACTTTGAAGATAATTAGTGCTGCACCTAGGCTGTTTGAAAGTAAGCGTAGTCCTGGTAAATCTAGTTAAGCAATTGATAAAAATTTTACTTAGTAAATAATTATTATCAACAACGTTGTGAAGTATTTTGTATAAAAAAGTCATATCGCTTAAGGTACCTACGTCTATTCTCCAAACTAATCATTCGATGATGACGTGCAGACAGGCGCGAGTTTTCAAAAGACAAAAAGCATCTAAAGTCCAAATGTTTTAAAAAAATATTTTGTATCTTTTCCAACCTGTCGATATAAGTTATATATTGGGTACTCCAAACCACAGACGCAAACTCGAGGCAACTACGTACATACGTGTAGTAAAGCAATTTCAGAGTATCTATTGACTTGAATGGCTTTAATTAGATTAATTATCTGGCGCTTTACTAATTATAACCTAGCCCTTTTGTGAAATATCTAAATTTTCAATAAGCTTGCAACTAAAATAATAATATTTCTAGATGATGATTCTTAAATTTAGGGCCGCGATATCCAAATAGAAGTTAACCAGTGGTTAAGTAATCAACTGTTATGAGTTAACTTGTTCATGTTCAGCGTTTGGTGATATCATAAAAATAATTTACAATGGTTACTTAACCAGAGGTTAACTTTCTGTAGTGATGTAAACAGTATTCACATATGGCAATACCTTAGTACAAATCGGTTGAAATTTAATTTTCACGCACTTTTGTCGTACGAGTGGCAACACTAGGGAAGTTATTTGACACTTCGTTGTTTGGAGCCGCCATTTTAATTTTAACGTGTTGCTAATGTTGACGAGTGTTTTGAAAGTATCAATAATATTGTTCATCGGATGATGTATCAACATTATTATGAAGATAATTATATCCAGTTTTGATCAATATATTATATTATTATAACACAATATTCTCAAACCAAAATGACAAACTATGTAACTGTCAAATTGATGACATATATAGCACCATCTACAGACGAAAAAAATATTAATTCTCAAAGTTAACTCGTGGATTCGATAGTTAACTCATGAAAATCGGGTGGTTATAAATAACCACTTGTTATCTCCGTAACAGACATTGGATATCACCATTTCTTGAGTTAACTTATGGTTAACTCTTGACAACAAGTTAACTACTTGGTTGACGTTTTGGATATCGCGGCCCTTAGTAGTTTAATAATGAATTTAATATTTTAATTGCTAATTAATGCCATTATCACTATGGAAAAGTGTAATATACAAACAAAATGATAAAAAAAAGACTTTGATTTAATCCCCAATTTCAGTAGCATACTCCACACAAAAATATTAAAGGCAAATATATTTAGGTATGTATGTAGGTATATCTGTCGCCGATAGATAGGTGAATTAGCCAGTTAACTGAATGCCTAAGGTCTCATATTTCAGTCACGTGCTGCGTGGAAAAAAGTACCGTCTCCTCCGGCTTAATATATTGGAGGGCAAGATAGAGGAAAGACGGGGAATTGGCAGAAAGCAGATGTCCTGGCTACGCAACATTAGAGGGTGGACCGGAATGAGGACGGTGGATGACCTGGGCCCGTAGTCAAAACACATTTTAGCGTTACGTCGTCATTCGAATGCAGACGACGTTGCGAGAAAGTGTCAATTTTCGTAGCAAAAATACACAAAAGTTACGAAAATTGACACTACGCAACGTCGTCTACATTCAAACGAAAACGTAACGTAATGTGTTTTGACTAGGCCTACTGTTTAGGGCAGCACAGACGCCTGAGTGAATAACACATTTTCACGTTACATTTTCGTTCCGTTAGCGTTCAAATGCAGACGACGTTGCGCCAAAGTGTCAATTTTCGTAACTATTGTGTATCTTAGCAACGAAATTGACACTTGCTTGCAACTTCGTCTATACTCGAACGCTAACGGAACGAAAACGTAACGTAAAAATGTGTTATTGACTCAGGCCTCGGGACAGGGAGGTTTTCGCCGGAGTGATCACCAACGTCGAGGGGAAGAAGAAGAAAAGGTAGCTTGCACAATCTATTTGTTGCGCTGATGAGATATCTAATGAATAATATAGTAAATGCCAGTTCTGCAATTAAAGGAGAATATTAAGAATATATTTTATGTTTATATAGACTGCTAAGCTGACGTTGCATTAATATTATTGGCATTCATTTGCAATTATTAATTAGAAACCATCTTCTCTACTTCAGTTAATGACATTCCTTTGGCTCCTTGGAGAGCTACACTTTATATAAGATCAGAGAACTCTTATAGAATGAAAAGTAAATACTTGGTAATCATTAGCTACGAAGTCTTCATTAAAAATGCAATCAAATAATAATAATAAAATAATATTATTTAAAACTGTTTTCAAAGACTATATTATTTCGGTTTTCATCTCTTTAATTTGTCTGGTATCTCCGAAAATTGGCGAAGTCAGTAGGCTGCATCCCCGGGTAGACCGCAAGGTGGGAACCGGGGCTGTAAAGAAGAATGAGGGGTTTTAGCCGGATGAGTCCGGCACTACCTTTTTAGGTGTCCATGAAGGATTTCCCCTCATTACAAAAAAAAAAAACAAAAAAAAGTAGGCTAAATGCATGAAATAAAAATACGTGTCATCTTGTCCTTGTATTTTATGAAAACTGCACC